>NJDC01058158.1:98538-127014 GCA_002245475.1 Calephelis virginiensis | reverse complement strand
TTTTATACAAAAACATTTATTCTGCCTACCACGTAAGGGACTTGGCGTGAAGATATGTATGGGTGTTCCCATATATAGAAGTGAAATTAAGATTTTTTTCTTCAAACACTAGCAGTGTGTTTCTCCTAAAAAAAACTTAGAAAACAACATTGATAAATCCTAAAACTTTTTCTTTTCATACTTAGTCAATTGCTTGAAGGATAAAGAGAGGTAAAATCCCTTTTAACTTTTAAAATACAAAAAAACATGCTAAATAAAAAAAAAATATCTACTATGGATTTCAATGAGATGTATTTAAAAGTTATTGAGTTATAGAAAATTTTTAAACACCGCAAATATCTATGCCTAATTTCGAATCCTAGGTAGGTATCTTCACGCCCATATCCCCGAAGAGGTAGGCAGAGGCACAACCAGGGCACCCACGACTAGCCGAAGATACTAAGTCCCACAATGTGATAGGTGGCAAGCCTATCGCCAACCGGGCACATATCCTTATCCCGAGCAACATTTGTTTTTATTAGAAAATTGGAAAAACTCAATTTTCTTTTTGTTGCCCGACCCGGGATTCGAACCCGGGACCTCATGCAGTCAAGTCCAACAACTGAACCGCTAGACCACAGAGGCGATAGTTTCGAAAGATAAAGATAATTTCGAATCCTATTCACCAAATAATTAAACTAAACTTTTTGCACGCTCTCACCCGCCTCTGAATGATAGATCAAATAATTGGGCTACTTGTGCTGAAAAAAACTTCATTTTCTCATCATGTTTTCAGATGAATGTGTGAACTTCCTGAAGAAGCAAGCGCAACAGTTGGAGCTTGGATTTAAAATCTACGAAGTAGTTCCTTTGAAGCCTATAGTGGTGTTAACATGGGTCGGACAGCAGCCCTCGCTTCCAGCCATTTTGTTAAACTCTCATATGGATGTCGTTCCTGTATTTGAAGTAAGTTTAAACATTGTTTATGTGTGAGCTGGTATAATTTCCTAGAGTTGAAAATTACAAACAGTTTTGGCGCCATGAATGAAAAGAGAGTCGCATGTTTTTTCACCTACATTTTGAATTTCGTGTACGTACCTTTTGTGTATTTGTGAATAAAATAGTGTGTAATTAGATAAGCATTTAGTTTTGGCGCCATCGAGAGAAAAGATGGTCGAAGTTTCTTCATAATTATTGAATTTCGTGTTGATATTGAGTGAAATTAGTCAATTTTGGTGGCATTTTGTACAATTTTGTTCAGTGAAAGTGCACAAATGAAATAATCATTAAGAAATTAGCGTATCGTGTATTTCCTCGTTGCCGCCAAATCTTATTACATGAGCTTGAGTAAACAGGTCACCGCTTTACCCAAGAGCCTGACATGACTTCCTGACGACTTATGACTGATGACTAATTAAAATTAATTGAAACTGATATAAAATTGGACTAATGGCTAAATACTAACGTGAAGGCCAAAACCTAAAGAAAGAAAGAAAAGATAAGCATTTTTAAGGGTTTTGTCCAATTTTGTTCAGTTAAAGTGCACAAGTGAAGTGTTTTTGAAGAAATTAGTGTATTTTGTATTTCTTCGTTATCTCCAAATCTCACTAAATGAGCTTGAATGAGTAGAACATCGTTTTACTCAAGACACTTTAATTATTAATATCATTTATTTATAATGCCTCTTATTTTCTACGTCTATACATTTAATATATAAAAAAAATATTAAAAATATAAACATAAAATTATTATTATTATTATTATTATTACTTTAATTATTTAATTAGATGCTTGCTTAAACTTGACTAACGGCAGATGTTGACGCGCATGCCGAAAATAAAAAAAAATACAAAACACACATGTGAGGGCACAAGTTGTTGAGAGTGGTCCTGTGGAGAGCGCATTTTTTGAAATGTTTGTATTATCATCGTATCTACTCTGAATTCGATATTGTGATTTCTTTTGTATTAACAATCAATGAATGGAGAGAGAACGTATAGACACCGACTCAATATTACATAGGTATACCACTTCGAAAATCGGTATGTTTTTTTGTTAATAAAAGTGAAGTACACACCAGATCAACGAGCGCGTAAATTTTATTAGTAAGGGGAATTGATTGTACTTTTTTTATGATATAGTAAGGCAAACAAGCAGACGTATTTCCTGATAGTAAGAAATTCACGCCACCTAGAGACACCAAAGGTGGTAATGGTGCGTTGCCAACCTAAGGTCGGGATGTTAGGCCTCGAGCAAAAGTAAGTTTACCGGCTACCTTACCATCCAAACCTGAACACGTCTTGAGGTTAAACAAATAAATAAATAAATAAATATCCCTGGACAAGTTACACAAATTGAATTTAAACCCAAAGTAAGCAAATTATATGCTTTTGTTATGGGTGTTAGTCAACGAAACTAATACATAGAAATACTTAAATAGATACTAGAATAAATTTAATAAACACCCAGACCCGGAAATGCAGACATCTAAATTTTCATCACACAAATGCCTGCCCCCGTCGGGAATCGAACCCGAGCCTCGCAGTTGGCCGATGTAGTTAGGCGACTAGGCTAGCCACTCGACCAACGAGGCGGTCATGGCAGCATTAGTTATTATTTGCTTTTTAGTTTTTACAATAATTTTTACAACTATTGAGTTCGACAATTTTCATTTTTACATTAATTTGTACCTATAATCTAACAAATAGCTACATGCTTAATTTTTTATTAATTTTAAAATAGCAATCTACTTTAATTTCGCTGTTAACTTTTGAAACACGCTTTATATACCACTACCTCAGATTTCAGATCTCTAAAAAAAGATCACAAGGTACTCAAAAGACACTAAGACCCTCAACCCACCTCCCTTATTGACCTTTTTTTATGTTATAAGGTAGTGTACAATCCGGCATATCTGATAATAATCGGACATCGTACACTATAACATGTGTCTATGTGCGCTATCCGTAATCGGTCTAGAGTAAATATCCATTACATACTTAATTGATATTATCACACACCCATTTAAAGTCCGGTGAAGTTCGAAAAACTGCGAGACTAGCAGCACATTAGCCATTCGAAAAAAAAAAACACAGGTACTACTTTTTATCAAATACCATCATCATTATTATCGGTCAAACTCTTAAAGTCTACCTACTAATATCAAGCTTACATGCAGCAATAAATAGCAGATTGTTTAAAGAATACTACCTTTTTCAGAATAGTTGGACCTACCCTCCATTCAGCGGTCACATTGACGAGGACGGCAAGATATTCGCTCGAGGCTCTCAGGATATGAAGTGTGTTGGTATCCAGTACTTGGAAGCTATACGCAAGTTGAAAGCATCCGGAGTGACACTGAAGAGAACATTACATATTAGTTTTGTGCCAGGTATGTCTGTTATCCTTTTGTATTCAAGGGTATAGTTCACTCGCTTTCCATATACCTACAATAAATGGGAGGGAGTCTACTTGCAGAAGTTTGAAGTTTCCCAATTTTTCAATCCATGATTCGAAGTACAGACTATAGTCTTGAGCAAAATCTAATCTACATAAATAAAACTAAAACTTTGGACCCCTTTTAACGAAAATTGCGCCGACGCAGGAGCATAAAATTTGGCACACTTATAGTTTATGTGTAGGAGAAATGCAGAACGCTAATATTTTTCAATAACAAAGCTTATAAAGTGTATTAAATCAATAAATAAAACATTACCCACACTGCCATGCATTTGACACACACAAACAAATAAATTGATGATAACGATTTAAGAGCACAGATTGCGCACTTAAAAGTTTGGAAACAAAGTAGTTGGTCTTGAGAAATGAAGATGGCGTTCTTATCAATAAGATATTAAAGTTTATTAAGGTCGAATTTCGACCAACGGGCGACCACTAGTGTCATTAAAAACGTAATGTTATATGTAGGTATGTATAGTAATATTATATATGGTAGTCAGTAAGCAAACATATTTCGTTGCTACTCGCAAACGTAACGCGGAAATCGTCAAAAGAGTTTCCAACTCCTGGTTTTACGGATCACACGCGAATGGGAATCGTATTTACCATCCATTGCTAAGGGTAGCTATTGATTGACATAAAAATTCGTTTAGCATTCACCTCTGTGGTCTAGTGGTTTGCTGTTGGCGTTAACTACATGAAATCTAGGGTTTGAATGCCGGGTCGGGTAACTAAACAAATGTGTTTTTCATTATCTCATAATAACAATGTTGCTCTGGATGGGATAAGTGCACGGTTGGCGATAGGTTTACCACTTATCACATTGTGGGACTTAAATGTCTTTGGCTAGTTGTGGTTGCCTAGGTTGTACCTCTGTCTACCTCTTCGGAAATAAGGGCTTGAAGATAGTTTTAGTCTTGATAATAGTTATAAAATGTTGAATTACAGACGAGGAGATCGGCGGTCACGATGGAATGGAAAAGTTCGTTCACACTGATAGCTTCAAAGCTTTGAACATTGGGTTCGCCTTGGATGAGGGGATGGCCAACCCCGGTGAAGAATTCATAATCTTCTACGGGGAGAGGAATATTTGGCGTAAGTTTACTTCTTTTTAGGGTTCCGTAGTTGAATGGCAAAAAACGGAGGCCTTATTCGACATGTCCGTCGTTCTTTTCGACTCTGTGTCACGTCAGTTTATTCACAAACTGCTAAGACACAGATGAACTTACAGTTCAAACTTGGTAGGTAGATATATTTGGAAGCCGCTTTACGATTTTATACAAAAACTAGCCGACCCGGCGAATTTCGTTCCTTTGACAATGCACACTCTGTCTAATCTGCAGAAAGACTTTGCTTGTAGATATGTACCTTTTTCTCATATTTAAGATGAGCTGTACGTTCACATATTTCTCTACATATCGTATTTCAGGTAAGTCGGTCCCTTTATACTGAGTCTTGCTATGTTTGTAATTTCTAAACTACAAACTTATAAGTTGAGAAAATATTTTTGTGCATATATCTGCAATTATATGCTGGTGGAGTTAATCAAATTATTACGTTTCAGAAATTCATGTAACATGCAGAGGACAGCCGGGCCACGGCTCCTTGTTGATCCCGAACACAGCTGGTGAAAAGGTATCCTTTTACTTGTTTATTATTTTTTATCCGACATGTCAACGAACAAACATACTGGTTGGTGGTGGATGGTTTTCTTAATGGTACGAGACAACCATCTTCAATAGACACCATAGATGTTATAGTTGCGTCGCTGTCAGGGCGTCAAGCCAACTAATTTTGTGCAATTCTACCGGTTACCTTACCTTCCAGACAGGAACATGACAGAGTCATTATATCAGCAGGAATAGGTAAAGCAGTTAAATAGAATAAGAAAAAAAAATGTCGCAGGGCAAATTACTCAAACTGAGGTTAGCTCAACGTAAACAAAGTAAATACTTGTGATAACGGTACTAAAACAAAACTAACCCCTAAATAAAAATACATAAGTAGGTACTAATATAAAATTAATAAACACCCAGACCCGGAAATACAGATATTCTCCGGTCGAGAATTGAACCCGAGTCTAGAGGTTGATCTATAGAATAGGCGTGTACTCTAACCCTTCGACCTACAACACGGTCAAATAGAGACTGTAATGACCTATTTATCCTATGCTCACCTCTTACGAGCCTGACAGATAGGCCGATGATCTTTTCTACTCGGCAAACCTGAACCACCCCAGGGAAAAGTTTCAGTCAGTGAAAAACGGGGGATGGGGATATTTGTGCCCTAGCAATATGACGACCCCATTGCCCGTTGAAAGAATAATTTAGATAACTAGATTATTTCACTAATGCAGCCACACTAAGAAGGTAGATCGAGTCCTAGACCTACTCGCCGTGATTGCTGTCAACGTTTTAATTTTACTGCTAGAAAAAGGCTGAAAACCTCAAGTTGACAATGCACTTTTAACATCTATGGTGTCTTAAGATGACGTGTAGGTATTTCTTACCACCTTAACATACTTTTGCTTGTTTACCTTGGGTGCGAGTATGTGTAACGTGCGTCACGTGTACGCGCACGCGTGCGTGTGTACGAGTGCAATATGTGCTTGCGCATGTATTACAAGCAGTTTAGAGTGTGTGCGCGTTAAATATTATTTGTATTTTTTTTTATTACAACAATCCTATTTTAGTTATTTTTTTTATAAAAACAGTGTATTTATTTGACATTTGTTTTAGTTAACGTACATAATCAACAAGTTCATGAGCCTGAGGGAAAAAGAAAAGAAAGTTCTGGAAAGTAATCCGAAGTTCACTATAGGAGATGTCACCACCATTAATATGACGCAAGTTTTTGTAAGTTTGCTTATTTCAAACTTTATTACCTACGTACTAATAGAATTAATAAGCATAAGCGCATTTTCTTTTAAATTACTAACATTTCATAATCATATAATATTGATACAAATATAATAATTTTGTTTAAAGATAAACATTTTTTGAAATCCTTGTGATGAGCTCTGTAACGTATCATCCCTTTTTTATGTATGAAAATCATTTGTATTTTTTTTAAATAGTTTATCGAATTACAATTTTTTTTCGAAATAAACATAACTTGCTTTGTTGAAATCCTTGTTATGAAATCTGTAGATTAGTATCCCTTACAACATTATTATTAAATTATTTAAATTATAAAAAAAAACTTTATTGAATTATATTAAAAAAAAATACTTATGTTTGTTGAAAGATCAACATTTTTTAAATCCTTGTGATGAGCTCTGTAACTTTGCATCCCTTGAAACATTATTATCTAATTTTATGTATAAAAAATTATAATTATTGAATTTAATTTTAATGAAGCTCTTTCACCTTAGTATATTTAGTATATTTAGTGTATTGTTATGAATATTATTCAATAATATTTATTTATTTATTTAACACTTTATTGCACACAAAAACTAAAATACACAAAATACACGAGAAGTTAAAAATGCACAAAAGGCGAGCTTATCTCTAACTAAAGAAATTTCTTCCAGCCAACCCAAAAAAAAAATTAAGCTGTGAAAATAAAATGGAAGGCATCGTGTACAAAACAATTAACTATAGCTATATTTAGAACAAATAAATAAAAATATACTAATAAAGTGTGTAAAAAAATATTGTTTTTATTTCATGCTGCTTTCTAGAGGGAGTACTTGATAGGTAAAAGTCATTACATATTAATATTGTTTTTAATTTATAATGTAAGGCCATATGCACATATGCCATACCCGCGAAATATATTGTTTAACTATTCCTTTCATTTGCGTTTTGATTTTAGTTCTAAGGAGTAACTTAGGATACTTCTCATCCACAAAATTGAAATGGTTCCCGTTGGACAGCGATATTTTAATACTCCTGAAACCGTGGTCTAACACTAGTATATTTTTTGAATAGAGTTTTATTATTATCAAAGGTTCATAAGTTACTAGCTGGCCCGACACAGGTTGTCTTGTCTTAATTTTATCGTAATGAATTTTTAAATTAAACAAACTTACATTTTTTAAGTGAAAACTTCTTTAGCAGCGTTGCGCACTTTTTTGGAATGGGTAAAAACTTCTAAACTCGCGTCAGATCGTCAGAACGTAAGACGGCGCACTGCGAATGCGCAAATAAGACAGCGTGAGATCTAAAATAAAAACGTAGATTCATTGCTGTTTTTGTATTGTTTAGATATTTCCGAAGAGGATGGGCAATAGATAATAAGCCGCAATCATGAGTGTCGCCAGGATTATTTTCAGGGGGGTGCATTTCCGTCTATACATACTGTTCACTAATATAAAACATCGAAATAAACATGTAAAGCAACATACATATTTCCATACGAACACAAACATACATAAACAAATGGTCTCGAAAAGCATTACTCTCCCGCAAGTTCAGTCAGGTAATTTTTCTATCTACTTTCTTTCCGGACCAGTGGAACCTCCTTGCACGGTGCACCCTGCTGCCGGCGCCCATGGCCGCAATATACCTACCATTACATTTACACAAATAGCAGATACGTATAATATCAACAGACATTGCTCTATTTGTTCTATCTTGAAAATAAGATTTATGTGTAGACGAGCAAAGTTCAATGTACAGATAATATGACGACGCTCTTAGCCATCACGTGGTTTTACTTTAGCGAGTTTTTGTCAAGGCAAACGCAGGTTATTGATATGAAAATACTATTTGTACATAAATGATAGTACTTTCATACTGATAATTAAAGAAATTTGTGCAAAATTATTCCCGGGTCTTTTTTCTTTTGAACCTTCTCTTGAAAATAATTTAAAAAAGAAGCGAAATTTTCCCACTCATTCACGCATGATGCGATGACAAAGGGATTTTTATAGACGGATATTTATAGATTTAGCTCTACTGTAAGTTCGAGATAAGATTTAATTTTTAGTTTTTTCATGGCAAAAATCTAAAAATTAAAAAAAAAAACAATTCATAACTTTTATTCGACTCAAAATACAAGAACGTAAACAAAGCATGAAACTGCTTCCCACCAACCGTAGTCGCATTCGCAGGGTGGTGACGTCATGACTCATACTAGGTACGACATGACGTGCCGCGTGACAAGTGAAGCTTTTTTACGGACTGTTTTAAATGAATGTTTAAAAAAATAAATATTAGATACAAGTTAGCAATAATATTTGAAATGCGTTACCATTACTACCCTTACTTTAAAATTTTGCCCGTCCTTTCAGTTAGGTACCCTGTAATAATTAAACTGTGAATTTTGTACATTGAAGGTATTGAAAAACACAGGTGCGGGTGATTAAAAATGAGCAACACATTAAAGGATTTTTAGAGTTTTTGTTTGTCTGTTTTTATCCCGACTGCAGAATCTACTGAACCGAGCGAAACGAAATTTGGCTTGTAGCTACTTTATATTCTGGGGAAAGTTATACACTATAATCTCTATATTCCCGTGAACGAGGGGTGAAAGTCAAAATATAAATTGAACCACATTTGCTAAGTATATGTGCTATGCTTGATATAAAGTTCCGTATTTTTTTCCAAGTCATACATTTTATAGTTAAGGCCCCATACTTAGTCAGCCAGAAGAGCCAATCAGCGCACTCCCCCGTTCCATGATTACTATGAAATATTGCGCTCTAAAGTAAATGTCTTAAGCGCCAAATCATTATTTTTGACATTATAAAAGTAATTTGAAAAAAAATATAAAAACTGAAACAGTTATCTTTTAGGTATAATACTTATCTATGTTTATGTTAAATCTGGTGTCGATATTTTCATAATTGAAGTAGACAAATGGGTTTTGCTTTCAAACAAGGGTTAACTTTTTGATTTTTTTCTATCGAGCAAAGTGAAATGAATTGTGTTTTGGAAACACTAGTCTTATAAAGCATATTAATGTTAATCTTGTGTATTTTTGTCGCCAAGGTCCATAATTGCTTTGTATGAAAAAAACAGTATATTGCTGACGTATTTTAGCATACATGGCCCCTTAAGTGTTAAAATTATTTCTAAACAAGCCGTCGTCAAACGGCAGAACGCAAACGAAGTCGCGGGTACAGCTGATGTTTAAATATTAGGCTTTAACTTGCAGGGTGGCGTGCAATCGAACGTGGTGCCAGAGAAACTGACGGTGGTGTTCGACTGTCGGCTGGCGGTGAATGTAGACCATGAACAGTTCGAGAACATGGTACCTACGTAAAGACAAGTGGTTCACCTATAATACATGTAAAACTCACACAGCTGTAACAGATCACAGACAGTAAACCAATCACCGTTGATTGGTTTAGTGTCCAGTGCAAATGTGGAACAGTATGGAAACTAAGCCTAGTTGATAAAATACTTCCCTATACTCCAACGATTGTCAATAAATGAGTGAAGGGTAACCATTTATTAATGAAACCTAATATTAGTTAAAATTAAAGTATGTTCACGGCCATATCCGCACCCACGACTAAGCGAAGACACAAGTACAACAATGTGAGAGGTGGCAACCGGGCACATATCCAATCCCGGGCAACAATATTTTTATTAGAAAATTAAAATTATACACTTTCTATTTTTTTTTGTTGCTAGATCGAACCCGGGACCTTGAAGAGTCAAGTCCGACGCCGGACCGCTAGAGCACAGAGGCTAATATTAGTTGATTAGTTTATTTTTTATGATATCTTTTCGCATAATCAAAGAAATCTGTAGGTAAATAAGTAGAGCTCTATGTATAAACAACCTTTAAAACTCTTTCAATGAGGAGGCAAAAAAATCGGGTGTTAGGCATATATGCACTTGTACTTTTTTTACATTGTGGAAAATCCCAACAGATAACCGCTGCTCTCGGGGGAGAGCAACGGGTTATGTCGGACTCGAACCGACGTAAAACCACACGGTGCCCTTCTTGCCGCCCGGATAGGAACGAGAGGGGGTTGCGTTGGCATTCACCATAGGCATATATGTACCTAAAATTTGGTATTGCAGCTCCACAATATCTATCATCTGTACCCGAAATTCGTTTAGACCACTAGAATTTATTGTGTAAAATATTTTTGCGTAAACACAATCACATCCCGTTTTTATGTATTTTTGTTTAGAGATATCTATCATATTCTTCCTTTTTTAGATTAAACAATGGTGTCAGGAAGCAGGGGATGGGGTTACATACGACTTCGAGCAAAAGAACCCGCCAGCGCCCTGCACCAAGACTGATGAAACTAACCCTTACTGGGTGGCTTTTAAGGCAGCTGCTGATGAAATGTAAGTTTTCTTAAGAATTATTTCACGACGGTATAAGGACTTAGATGAACTAACCGGTAACATACATACATATCAACAAGCCAAATCCCTTACGGTGTAGGTAGAGAGTAATAAGTGCAAATGTAAACCTGAGCGAATTGATCCTGAAATGGCCACCTAGTTTTCCCCGGGTGCCCACATCCATCCATATTTGCTTTATCGTATCTGTTTTGTCATTCTTCTCATGTCTGTCGTTCTTTCCACCGGACCGAACCAACGGATGCCGTTTGTGATTTTCACACAAACACTTTGATTCAAACCCACTCTTTCTCAGATCTCACTGTTGCGAATACGGTCAGCGAGTGTTGTTCCACAGAGTTTTCATGGCGCTCTTATTGCTACCGCATTAAATCCTCCTTTCATGCTTTTTCTGACGCACCCTAGCTTCCCTTCCATACAGTAACGTTGAGATAAGCACAGAATTCTACCAAATAAAAAAATGAAAAAGGGTGTCCACGTCCTTAATTCCTGCCTTAGATGAAGTTTTTTTATATATTTTAAATAATATATTGATCCTATTAATATTATAAATGCGAAGGTTTGTCTGTTTGTTACTACTTCACGCAAAAACTGCTGAACCGATTTTCGTGAAATTTGGCACACCCATAAAGAGTAACTTGAATTAACACGTAGGATAGTTTTATCCCGAAATAATGTTCCTGTGGGACCATGCGGGTAACAGATAGTAACATATAATTTACATATACAAACCAGTAACGTTTATATTCCAGGAAGCTGAAGCTGGAGTGTAGAATATTCCCAGGTGGTACAGACAGCCGGTACGTCCGTCGGGTCGGGATACCGGCCATCGGGTTTTCCCCCATGAACCACACCCCAGTACTGCTGCATGACCACGACGAGTTCCTGAGGGCGGACATCTTCTTGAAGGGTGTTGACATATATGAAAAGCTGATACCGGCTGTCGCTAATGTATAACTGTTTTCATCATTATTACATTAAAAACATTTTTTTCGTTTCTGCCAAATTGTGTTCGTACAAAATATTACAATTTTAATCTGTACAGTATGTTGGTATTTGATTCCTTTAAAACGGTTTTACAAAAAATATCGCTACATAATGGGAAATAATTATTATTTAAAATTATACTTTCTCTGTAAGTAAATTATTATAAGAATTGTTGAAGAAAATAGATAGGTATATTTAATCTTTTTAATATATTTCCCTAGCTCATTCATCGTTCAGATTATTCACCTATTTATTATTTACCTACTACAGATACATAGACAAATGGTATGTTAAATTCTTACACTGGAATATCATGAAATATCAAGTATTTGCTGGTTAGACTCTACAGATATTTTAGCTTTCTTGCTAGCTAACTAGCTAGCCTCCACGAACAAGGATTTGTTTTTTCTATAATTTAACTATCAAAAATTGTATTTTTTTCTACAATTATATCGGTGACAGCTGTTTCTTATAATATAAAGCAACTTCCAGCTCAGTATACCTACTTCCACCTTCGATCCCTTCTATACTTTCATTACATCATCTTACTTTCTAAGAAGCTATCACTAGTAGTCGTTCACTCATATATTTTCGAGCAGTGACTTTTTATTTCTTTCATTTTGCATTACCTGGATGAAATACTAGTTAAATAGCGATGACAGCTCTTTTAATTCCACTGTTATTTATCTTTAATTTACATTTTTTT
This sequence comes from Calephelis virginiensis, assembly GCA_002245475.1. NCBI lineage: Eukaryota > Metazoa > Arthropoda > Insecta > Lepidoptera > Riodinidae > Calephelis > Calephelis virginiensis. The sequence continues at coordinate 114,606 of NJDC01058158.1, read as the reverse complement.
ACCTTATGGTCACATTTTTAAATTTCTTTATGTACATTAAAGTACCTACACGTATGTACAATATTAAAATGTTAATTATACAATGTTATTTACATGTTATCTTGTTTACATTATCATATATTTTATTTAAGATATTTTAATCTTGATGGTTAAGCATTTCAATCAATAAAAATATTTTTAAACAAAACATTGACATGGGTTTTATTTGCGTCCATTTCGTGGCCTTTCCTTTATTTTTTATGAGATTGTAAAACTAACAGGCGGCTGTTTTGGTGATAAGAGACAACCGTCGCTTAAACACCATTTAAGTTGCTGGTGACTCGCTATAACAGGTTATCTTAGTCCATATGAACAACATAACTGGCTACCCTATATCACGGAACACGATAACGACAAGCAATGTCGTAAGTAATAGCTAAGACAGTGGTACAAATCCGAGCGAGCTACACAGCACTCGACCACCTAGTTAAAATATTAGCTTGCATTTTTTATGTATACAAAGAGTTAAATAAAAACAAATCTAATAGTAAAAAGTTCGTTTTATTAAATATTCATAAAAATCATTTTCATATTGCTGGCCGACCAATGTCACCTGAGAATATATTATTGTTCTACAGATAGTATAAAATTAGTCTAAATTAACATAGAGAGGAATGTATTGATAGAAATTCTAAGAGATTACATAAGTCTAATTACTTATTATGACAAGTTAGGATCTTACTTAGGGCAACACATTTAGCTCCCAAACACCAAAACATTATACGGCAAGTATAAATGTAACTTACTAATTAAAGCGACAAGGATATGGCCGTGCTGATAAAAATTAGACAAATAATTATCAATGTGAAAAAAGATGGAGGCGTTTAGAAAATTGTAAATGAAATTTTATTATAAGTATACCTAATATCTGTGTAACCTAGCAAACTTTTGTGTTTTTCTGTTAATCACTGTCCCATATCTTGTATATAAAATTCTCGTGTCACAATATACGTTCCCATACTCCTCCGAAACGGCTTGACCGATTCTCATGAAATTTTGTGAGCATATTGAGTAGGTCTGAAAATCGTACATTTTTTATACCCCTAATTGATAAGAGTGAGTCATCCAGGATGATAAGGGTAAATCCAATTTATAAAGAATAGCAGAACAATGTCTACTGGGTCAGATAGTATTCTGTAAAATATGTGTGCTGGATATAAAGATTAAATAAATAAATCGTTTTGAATTTTTAACTTAATTGGAAGAAATACAATAGTTGTTATCTCTCTGTCTAACAACCACATTATTTACCGTGAAAATTACGAAACGCAAATTTATCGGTGCGACAGTAAAGTAGGTAATGTCAAGAAGAAAATTTGTTCCAGTGATTAACAACCAAGTACTGATTTCTGTTAAAATGAATAAGATTTGCTTATCCTTTGTTGGAAAGCCATATTGTTCCTGTAAAATGTGAAGCCAGTTGATTTAAACGTAACAAAATGTATTATCGAAACAAGCGTTATTTAAAAAATTGAATTAAACTTATTGCATAATATTCTGCTGTCTGGGTTACAATTATATCTATGTTTATTCTAGTATTAACTTTCGTACATGGTAACTATGATATATGTCATTCTTACTGGAAATCGTTCAAATACTTTCAATTGTTTTGGAGATAAACATTAATTAGATTCAAATGGGATAACACTTCACTCCATACATAGTTGTATGTCAACCCACAAAAATTCATATTAAACTATTTCATCTAATTTTTATATATTTGATACAAAAAAATCTGACACTTACAATTTATGTGACTTTGAACCACGTATCACTTAAAACTCTTTGAATTACTCTATTAGAATATATAAATATCCAATTTGACTTTTTGTGAGCTGATACATCGTTACTTATCAGTATCCTGTTTAAGGAAACAATTTATGATACTTATTTGACACCGGTTGACGTCAGTGCAAGGCTACTAATCATCTATTAAAATCTTAATTGGGAAAAATCTTGACGGATCAAAACTCTTTCAAAGATTCGCGCATTGGTAAATTATCCCTAAAGGCCTGTTCACATTGTGATTAGTGTTGCGAGTAATTTTAATAAGTCTTAAGTGCGAGTGTTAACTAGAATTGTATAGGGATAGTATATTGCCCAGTTGGACAGGCCATGGTTACGTATTTTTATTTTAGCACTTGCCCTGTGCTTGGGATAAATTTCTATAAATTTTAAAGAAAGAAATAATGTTTCGCCCCAGACAGGATTTGAACCTGTAACCTTCCGTCTCAAGCCGACGAATGCTTTAACCAATTGAGCTACTGAGGATTCAAGTCCCTTGGCGAAATTTTTAATTCCTTTCTAACCCGTTAACGCGGGTAGTTATGTCCTATAGATACACAATTCTGAGTACCCACCAAATGAGTTCATCATTACAGATGAAATTCACATTTTAGAATGGCCATAACTTTCGTTACTTGCCACGTATTTTTATTTTAGCACTTGCCCTGTGCTTGGGATAAATTTCTATAAATTTTAAAAAAGAAAAAATTTCGCCCCACACGATTTGAAAGGTTACAGGTTCAAATCCTGTCTGGGGCGAAATTTTTTCTTTCTTTAAAATTTATAGGCCATGGTTAGTACGAGATATTTAGTATGAGCCTGCCTAAATCTACTAATCTACTAATTGCAGTTACAATTTTATTAACACTAATCAAAATGAGAAGAGGCCTCAAGTGCTAGTGTTAACTGTATAAGTAAAGTGTTCGGTAGATTCGTCATTTTGACAGACCAATACTATTCACTTGCACCAATCATGATATTCAAAAAAAATATTGTGAAGACCATGATTGGGGCGAGTAAATGTGAAGACCATGATTGGTGCGAACAGATTTTTCCGACGTCACCCAGTGTCCAAGTTGACACTTTAAACATTATACCAAGCAAAGTATTTTATGACTATGTATTTTATTAATTACTTTTAGTTAATAATAAAGACAGTGTAAAGTAACCGCATTTAAGCCGATCTAGTTGAGATTTAAAGCAAATTGCAATATAAAGCTAAAAAAGAACTAAAACATTTATTATAAATGAGATTTTTTGGGCAAGGCCATAAGGTTTCAGTATCTTTTCTTGAAGTTAAATTTAGAACTTGATTAAGTCAAACTAAATATTATTTTCTTGATTCTATTTTATAGAATGAATAATAAAAATCAACTTTTTTCTTTCCAATTTTTTTTCCGTTCGATTTACTAACGTAGGATAACAAAAAGAAACTTTTTAGGAATTTCTAATAAGTAAGTCAAAGCGCAGTTACATAATAATTGTAATATCATCTCAATGTAAATAAAAAGTTAACTTTTTTCAACAGTATTTCGCTATCGTATTAGACAATTCGAGAAAAATTCGAGCCCAAGGAAAAATGGTAAGCTTAAATTTTGTACTGGCAATACTAAAACATTAAGATATAATTGCTAATAAATGATAGTGGCATTCGACTAGCCGATTAAGGTAGATAATAATAAAACCTTTTGCTTTCTACCTTAAACCATTACAAATATAGGCTTTGATCAATAATAATATAAATATAATATAATAGTAGATGCATTATTGCTAAGGACCATTAAACTTGTGCCTATCATTCAATTCTGTGCCTCCTGTGAAAACTGATACAAGTGAAAAATCAACACTTTCTAGAGGAACAAAATTATTGAGCACGAACTAACCGTGTATGGCTAAAGTTGAATACTTTCTTTTATAGATAACAATATCCACTTGCAAACGATTCAACGATTAAATATATAGATATAAATATCATAGATTTTAAGATATTTTTGAGAAATATATGAGTTAGATTTTTTTTTATTTTAAAGCAAGTTAAAATTTGTGATCTATGATACAAGTACAGTTTAATAATATTGCACTTATAAATTATTTTGTGTAAATTGATATACACGAAGTATAAATATCTAATGGACGTTGAGTATATTTACTTAAACTCATCAAAACTGACAAACAAACAAACAAAACAAAAGTTTGGCAAACGCCAAAGCTGCAATCATAAATAATAGTCCAGGCTACCAAAGTAAAAAAGAGATATTACCTCCGAATTTTTTGAACCTGCATCGATATACATGACACTTTGGAATTAAGCTTATGTTATCCTTATCTTCAAAATCAACCCTATTCCGACATGTGCAAATTACCCTAAGGGGTGAAAACTACCCCTTTTTGCAAAAAATTCAATAAAATTATGAGTATAAGCATTTAATGAGTAGAAAAAAGCTTGTATGGGTTAATTTAAAGTTGCTTATTGCTTTAATACGATATTTATGATTTTTTGACAATGTTTAATGTATTTCACCCCTTTTAAAGCACCCCCTTTCTAAGGTATGATAATATAAAATTAATTATAAATTATTTAATGACTTTTGAGTGGGTGAATTATGTTGAAATAACTCATTTTGTTTGTGTTCAACTCGAAAATTTCACATCCCCAATGTTCAACCCTTATAAACCCCTTATTTCGAAAAAAAATGAAAAACATTATTTATCAAATCATCCCCTATTTCAAAAAAAATGAAAAAAAAATTGCAGACGTACTTATATAATTTTTTGGCTTATTTATTTCGAAATGACATTGTTTTAATTTGAATAGTATAGATTTAAAACTGAACCGCTATAAATCACCCCTTATGACCAAAAAAAAGAAAAAAACATTTACGGTATTTAACGTTGCACGTTATACTTGTACATTCCTCGGAAATTACGTATAACGGGGGAAAGTTTTTAGAAAACAGAATAGTTATTAAATTGAAAACGAAAATTAAAATGTTAACTTTATATTATTCTTACTTCTGTACAATTGAAATTACATAAAATTTTCGACGATGAAAAATGCCTTGAACAATTTTTGCTTAAAATTCGTTCCTCTATCGATTTACTTGGTTATTTTCCACAAAAAATGTTCACCTCCTAGTTGGGGTGGCACTCACCCCCAGGGAAAAAACACACATCGGGATAAGGTAGATTTTGCTTTTAGAGGTATTCCCTACATGCTGTCAAAATTTCATTAAAATATATGCAGGTTCAAAAAATTCGGAGGTGAAAACCCTGGTAGCTTGAACTGCAAGAAATTAATTCCATACCCTCAGAATTTAGAAAGAAAAAATGTTACATGTAATATGAGGCCAATTAAATCAATATTCTTTTTCTTTTAAAATTAATGCCGGAGTAATTGAATTATTTTACAACCAAAATTAAATTACAAAATTCACAACTATTCACTGTTGTAACAGATGATAGATATACACCTATATACTTTCTCACAAACAGCTGCTCACGTAATCGTCTGATTTTGGAGCAGCTCGTTTCGGGCCGTGCAAGCATCGAACATTCGACGAGCATACCAGTTTGGCGCAACTTTCACATCAAAAAATAAAAATAATAAGTTTGCTATGTTTTTTATTGGCCCAAATCATATGACACTAGTTGCCTTATATCTGAATGCCTTTAGACTTACTTTCAAATTATTCGGGTTATACTTTTTCAAGTAAACTTTACATTTTACTTTATGTAAAAAATATCAAAACGGTACAATTTCACTTACACCGGTCTTCACTGTAGGCACAGAATCAGATTATTATTAAACACTAGCTGTCCCGGCGATCTTCGTTCTACCCGTTCGGTATGGGAAATAATAAAGTATTATTTTTCTCGTTTTCAAAAAAAGAATTAGTCAAAACGATCCAGTCGTTCGGATCCTATGCGCTTACCAACACATTTTGCGCTTCATTTTTATATTATAGATTAAGAAATTTGAATCGAATTTCAAATCTAAAACTACATCTTACTAATAGTAAAATATAGCGATCTCATAAAAAATTGAAAATATAAAAAAGTGATACTGAAATTTAGTGTAACATTAAGCGAAACTGGTATATAAAATTAAAAAAAAAAACATCTAAGTGCATGAGAAAACATTATTCCTTTGAAAGATATTTCACAAATAATATTAATTCTACTCGAGGCTGGCTAGCCGAATGCTTAAATGTTGCCAGTTATTCAAATTTCGTATAAATACATTAGTAAAAAGACTAAGTTATTTCGCCTACTTATAAATAGTTTAAAATACAATGATTATGTAATTTGTACGTCTTTTAAGCCAAAATATGTTAGAGTATACTTATTTTAAACGAATACATGAGTACAATATAAAAAGAGTTAAAAACATCTATCCTGAATGTGATGTTAAGTTTGAACCCGTCATTCTATGACTACACTTTCTTCGCTAACTTTCCAAACTATAAAGACTCTTCCCCACAATGCTGATAATATGAACAATAAGAGAAAAGATTATGTTTGTTTTAGTAGGTACATGTATTATGGAATCGTCGCATTTAAAATATGATAGAAGAAAAAGTATGTATTTTACTAAAATTAAAATGTGGGCTACATTTGTCCGAAGCAATAAAAACGCCTTTGTGTACCTTTAGTTAAACATGGTAACATTGTAATGTTTTAATATCTAATATTAAATTTTTTGGTGAACAATAAATATATGCACAGTAAAATTAAATTGAAAATACACACATAAGGGGGCGTCCATAAATTAGGTGAGATGTTTAAGGGAGGGAGGGGGTCAAACCAAATCTCATGTAATCTTACGTTAGAGAGAGGGAGTTCTTGACAAATATCACGCAATTTTTTTGATTGATACAAAAAATATACTATTTAGATCCATTTAATCCAAATAGTACATTCTTAAGATATAATCTTAAGCGTAACCTTAATACGATCAGGATCATTCACTAATTCGTTCGCAAGAAAATAATGTCATTATTACGTTAACATCTAGTGACTGTCAATCCACCATATTTGTTTTATACCAAATAGCTCAATTTAATCTGAATTTACACTAAAGTCCGTCCTTTGTTTTCACGCCACTTCACAATCCACATTTTGAAAAATCTCACGTGAGATTGGAGGATGGGGGAGTGGGATGAATAAAATCTCACGACATCTCACCAGAGAGGGGTGAGGGACAAAAAATTAAAAAAAATACCTCACGCAATTTATGGACGCCCCCTAAGTAATTAAATCAATATTCATTGTAAGTTTGAAATTGAAATTTAATGTTTATTGTGAATTTGAGCTGCCTATAAAATATCACACTAAACTGTATACTAAACTTTCAAAAATAATTGAATTTAACAATTATAACTTGATTTATTATTATATCAGTTTTGGGGGACTTTAACATAAACATCATCACTTACATTGTCATTACTGTAGGGTAGAGCCTTTATAATAATAAATCAACATTTACACATACATAATAATTAACACTTAATTGTGATTAGCGTCGTTATATTAAAAAGAAAATGTTACATATAACTTTTCATATTATTGTATATTCTCCTGATCAACACATAAAACTAATTTTAAATGAAGATTTTTAGCGGTAAATGTCTAATATAAGCATATATGTTACCTAGTGGGCATTCACACATGCAAAAATAACGTATATTACATGCCTAGGGCAGTAAAATATGCAGCCTCATATAACCTAATTACAGATACGAGATCTGATGCTTTTATATTTACTGCCTAAGTTGTATATACAATTTTTTTACTATACGAAGCTGGAATGTGGCAACTTGGGTTAGATTGTGTCATATTCCGTCCATGGGTAGATTTTAATAATTTTATATGTTAAATATATAGGTACTTAACAAACGAAAGCCAGCGATTGAGTTCGTTCACCTTCGCTGTTATGATTAAACAAATGCACTCTTCATATAAAAAATAAAACATGTATATTTTTTTCTTTTTTTAAAGAAATAATCATAAAAACCGCGTTACAAGTATTGCATGTGTGAATGAGCATTAGCAATGATTCTGTTAGTTTTTGTTATTGCAAAAGAATAGCATACAGTTAAACATCCTTTAAAAAAAAGTATACATTTAAAAATTTCCGTATCATGGATTAAATTTAGATTTTTAGGCAAAACGTGAAAATTTTATAACAGAAATCAAGACCCCTACAATCTACCATTAAGGTTTTTAATTTGAAAATTAATTTGAGGTTAGACAATGAGGTCACACACCGGCAACATTTGGGTACAATGTCGTTCTGATTTGTCGATAATAAATCCCTGACATAAAGATTTCGCCTTTTCGAATAGACATACTCTTTAACCATCTTATTACTTGCACTTAAATAGTCCAAGGTCCAACCAGGTATGAAAGCCTTGATTACACAGTGATACAGATTATATCAATTTTCAGAAATTTACTCTAATTTTAGCCCATAATAAACAAAGACTAAAGTGAGAGTAAAGTTAAGTTAACATTATAACATAGTGCAATAAAAACTATGAAACCAGTTTGAACCTTGAAGTACTTAAAGTCCATGTTTATTAATGTGACAGTAAGGGTTGGTAATTGGCTTTCATTTAAGGCCTGGCCAATAAAAGTTAAGACAACATCTGCCTCGCGATACTTTTAAGTATTTTATAAATAAAAAAACGCGGATAATATTAAGCAAATACGTGAAAGTTACCCATTTACCGTTCCAATTAAAGAAAACGCATCATTTTTCCACCAAAAGAACGATAAGAGTGTAAAGGAAAAAAAATAAGTATATCGAAATAGGGACTGCTAGAAAATTGAAAATGTGCTAAGTATCAATAAGAACCGAAAAAAGCATTTGGCACGTATTTATATTAAAAGCACTTTTTACTTTAAACTTGGAAAAAACAAAATCTTTAGACTAGGCGAGCAGAAACTTGTTATCCTTACAACTTTTCAAATAAGGTTACACCATAATTTGCAGTGAATGTTCGAAAGAGAAACTTGCTTTTAAACTGCTAACAAAAGCTTCCAGTGTGTGACCACCGTTACCAACCATAAAGCAAATCTATTCTACATTCTAGGAATGTACAAGTTAAAAGTCTACAACTAGTTTATATACAACAAATAAATTATAAAAATATATTATAATCCAATAAAAACAATAGTCTAGGAGCTAGCAACTGTTTTTGTGAAATATATTACATTAAAAGCTGCACGAAAAGGATAATTGCTACAAAGTCAAAAATCTAAGAGTTTGTTATCTAAAACAAGTTATAATGAATAATGACATTATAACATATTTTAGATATCGGTTATATATAAACTACTAAAATAAATGCAAGTAAACTTTAATAAATATATTGTAATCACTACTATCACCTAATTTAACTATTGAGAATAGATATTTGAGAATGAAAAAATATTTCTAGTGAACTACGTCAAACTAGCATACTAGTATAATACAATAAATTTAAAGTTTCAAAAAGTTTATCTTTTGAACTATTTTTTAAAAATATGCTTACTATTTATTTAAAAATATATAAAAAAAAGTATCTTCACGCCCATATCCCCGAAGGGGTAGGCAGATGCACAACCAGGGCACCCACGACTAGCCGAAGACACTAACAATGTGATAGGTAGCAGCCAACCGGGCACATATCCAATCCCGGACAACATTTTTTTAAATTAGAAAATTGGAAAACCCAAATTTTCTTTTTGATGCCCGACCCGGGATTCGAACCCTGAACCTCATGCAGTCAAGTCCAACACCTGAACCGCTAGACCGCAGAGGAAAATTATAAACGTAATACAATAGTAAAATTTGTTAATATGTAATACAATTAGTACTACTAATTATTTCGACCTGCAATGTAAAAGCAGTCACATCAAGTTATATACGTATTTTTTTCAAATTTTCTTCGGTATTTGTTAAGATTGAGTAAAACTCAGTCCAAAAACAGTTTCTGGCTCCTGGACCAAAACACTAGCAACTACTTCTTAAAACTTAAATAATCTAAGAGATTCGTTCTTTGGAAGAATTGTTCAGCGTACAAATGTAAATTTTACAAAATAAATTGCAAATTATTATGATAACAGTTTAAGAAAATAAAATTTGCGCTAAGTCATTCGTTTTAAGAAGGCCGCATCGCACTTTTATAGACACATAGGCGTCCTAATTGGTATAATATATCAATTTTGTCAATGACATTGAATAAACTTGGTTGAACCAGAAACGTCTCTCAACCCTCTCTTTTTAAAATAATTCTTAAAAGCTTTACGAAACTTAGCCTGCATTAAAAAAAACATACAATGTCAAATGAAAGTTGTAAGAAAAGTGTCTCTTTCTCTCTCTCTCTCTCTCTCTCTCTCTCTCTCTCTCTCTCTCTCTCTGTAGCTTAGCTTAGCAGAAAAAAATGTCTAGGCAATAGTTTACTCACGCATCCCAAATATTTTTAATATAGGCCCAGCCGTAAATAAGTTGTTGAACGTAGATTCAAAAATGTTCTTATAGTTTTGCATTTACAATATAAAATTTTCAAAGTTAAATGCAACAAACATATTCCGTCTATAGACATTAAATATAATATGTTGCCAATATGTATCCTAAATTTGGCATAAGCATGTTTAATTGTACTAGCTTCTTTACCCCCGAACTGGATCAAGAAAATAGTATAATATAAACAATAAATAACTTATATACATATAAATAAATATATAAATTAACAATATGCCGGTCATAATTAGCGGTTACCGGTATTTGAAAAGTGACCTACACACCCAGAAATTGTTTTTTTTTAAATACTGCAGCCTTTTCCGCCGCTTTGCATACTTTTAGATGATATCAAAAAAGTAAACCGAAAATTAATTGTCAAAAGTGCAATAATTTACCAATTAGGAGCAAGCCTTTGAAGCAACACCGAGACATACTTATATTATGATTAATGGAAGTACATTCTATAATCAAAAGTATTGTTTACTCACCAATTGCCCAACAATTAGTTAATCTTATGGTTTCCTATAACAGAAAACCTACAACGAATTGACATTTTACATTTAAATTTTTGACGTTGGCGGTAATTCTGTTGCTAAACTAAATTAAACTAAAATTGAAACAACGGAAACAGTTTTAGTCCTTGAATCTTGGTGCAGGGTCTACGATCGGAAGTGAATGGAAATACAAAGAATGGTTTTCAGTTACGGTTTTAGTAGTTCCATTTATGTCCAGTACCATTTAAAAAATGGTAGCATGCACTATGTTTGTAGTTCAAATTACGTCCACTAGGATCGCTAATCCAATTTCTTTACTTTGACGAGATAAAATATCAAAACATTCTAAAATTAAAAATACTCATAGGTCCAGAGTTGACGTTCATTTTACGATAACTAATAATTCAGATGCTGATTCGTTAAACACTTATAACGTAAGACAGCTTTGTTACAGTGAACAGTCGTTTGAAACTATTACACTGTCAAACGTAAGTTAAAAACAATTTTCGATTAAATTCGTTAGCTAATGAGATGAAACACCCCACCTTTAAATATCTATTTTAGCAAAAGAAAACATCGGTAAAAACGAAAATAACATACTCTTTGAAACCACTAAACCTTTTTTAGATAAGTATTAAATTTTATTCACGTTTAGACATAATTTAGTTTAGTTGAAGCCAACAGAATTACCACCATTAAAGCAGTTTCGATACAAATCTGATATTTTCAAAATCTTGATACTACGTGATTATTACTATTTCTTAAATGTATCTATTACATAAATATCGGATAAAATTATTTTTACATTTACTTTATAAAAAATTACATAATAAAATAGTTATAAAAAAAAATTAAGCTCATTGTGTCTCGTTTTATAAACTTACTTTGGGTTTTTAAGACAATGTTGTCTACCAGTATATTAAAAACCTAGCTAGCCCTTGCCTACAGCTTCGCTCGCTTACTAGAGTATTTAGTTCTCCGGGATTTTGGAAATGAAAGAAAACCTGTATTGGTTGCATCAGATTTGCATCAAAACCGACATAATAACTGGAACATTGAATGTCTTACACATAATTTGATAGTTGGCTTCGTGGAAGCTTGTTAGTTAGGTTATAGAGGATTGGTGGCGACTTCGTTGGGCAACGAGTGCACTCGCGCTGAGAGCAAGTTGTGGAGGATGAACACCGCCGGCTTGGGGCTGCCTTCCATGTCTAACTCCTGGAATTATAATAAAACTACTGTACACCATAGCACTATCGTCAGTCATGTGCTGAAAAGCTTATGTTGTATCACCGCGGATACGGATATATGGTATCAAATTCGCGGAAATAGCTATGAATACGGATCTTAACTTTCTTACTTATTTGCTTGTTTGTTTGTTACTCCTTCACGCAAAAACTGCTGAACCTTTAAAACCTATAAAAATTTTGCTGCTGAACCTTTAAAAATTTTCATGAAATTTGGCACATAGATAGACAACTTGGATTAACACATAGGATAGTTTTTATCCAGAAAAAAAAAACCGGTTCCTGTTAACCACGCGGGCAATGCCGCGGGCAACAGCTAGTTACTTATAAATATAACAATACAGAGTTTAGCCAAACTGTGAAGCAGTTTGTCAACGACGCACTCTTATTTATGTTATTACTTTAATACTCAACCCTTTACTAATAAAACTTAATTTTTTCTTAGCAAAAGTGAAGTTACACACCAGATCAAAGGGCGCGTATATTTTATTAATAAGGATGTTAGTGTGTTGTAAAAAAACTACTGCCATACTTTGTATAAAAAAATTACAGACTCAATTCTCATGCTTATGTTTACTGTACAGCTTACAAATTTGCGTCAATTTCCAGTAATACGTTTTTCAGTTTCACTTTTAAGTAACTGATTTTTTTATTATCATCCTATATAAAGATATATTTGTAGCATAACTTATACTAAGTTATAGACTATGTAGCTCTTTGTCCATAATATTTTTTTGCAGTCAGTTCAAAATAAATCTGGTGTCGAATCTTAAATCGATTTGCGTGATTTTTTTAAAAAAGAGGATGAAATAAACTGGATGATGACAATTTATCATACACACTCGCGCACACACTTAACAGCACTAATCATCGACGCAGCTAAGGTTTGATATTCCACTAGGACGAACATTTGAAGGAACACATACAACAATCAATTATTATAATATTGGATATTAAAAAAAAAGTATCTTCACGCCCATATACCCGAAGAGGTAGGCAGAGGCGCAACCAGGGCACCCATGACTAGCCGAAGTCACTAAGTCCCACAATGTGTTAGGTGGCAAGCCTAACGCCAACCGGGCACATATCCAATCCCGAGCAACATTTTTTTTTTATTAGGAAATTGGAAAAATCAATTTTTTTTTGTTGCCCGACGCGGGATTCGAGCCCGGGACCTCATGCAGTCAAGATCAACAACTGAACCGCTAGACCACAGAGGCGACAACTAACTAAACACAAATTAAGTAAATTATATGCTTTCGATAATTGAACCAGAGCCTCACGGTCAATTTCTAAAATTGAACCTAAAGCCTCACTCTAAAAAAGGTCAAATCGTTTTTACTTTCGAGGGTTGAGGCGTTAAAAAATCCAGTATCTGTATTATACGTACTTTTATGTTTTAATATTGTTGACTAATATCTACAATACAAGCATATTTGTTTTCATTCGGTGTTAGATCAATTAGGGAAATTCGTATATTTTTAATTAAATAAGGATATTACTTGTTTTTAATTTTTATAGAGTAAATAATGTTTACTGGCTAATATACTTTTTGTGATAGTACCTACTTATATTATAACTGCAGCAAAAGAAAAGGGGTTGGCACCAATCTCAACTAAGAATGTTAAATGAAATTGAAGCTATAATTACAAGAATTTGATTTTCTATAACTACTTTATTAAGTAAGAACAGTCTTATAACAAAGGAACTCTAATACATGGAGGGTCTAGCGTATATAATTAACGTAGTTGTAATAGTAAATGACGAATGTAGCTAGAAGTAAAAGTTGTAAAGAACAAATGTGAAATAGAGAAAAGCACATTTTTTGCTACTTCACTGATATTTTTTTTATGTGATTGACTAGTGCCATCATCGGTGAAGTAAAATAGGCTCCTACAAATACGTGCGACGCTACCATATGTGTGCGTGTGTTTGTACGTGTGCATGTTTGCGTGTGTAGACACGAGCGTGCACGCGTGTGTGTGCGTGTGCGTGCGTGTTTGACTCACGAGCGTGTCGTCGTCGGCGAAGTGCAGCAGCAGCGCGGCGCGGTCGTCGTCCGCGGAGGCGCGCAGTGCGTGCAGCGGGCGCCGGTAGAGCGCGCGCGCCCCGCCGCGGCCCAGCGAGCCCGCCGCCTCCCACACGCACACGCCGCCCGCGCCCAGCGACAGCCGCGCCGCCGCCCCGCGGTAGCGGCAGCGGAACGTGAACTCCGCCGACAGCGCCACAGCCACGTGCGCGCCGTCCACCTGCACACACACACACACAAACCACTCCTAAGAGGCTCAACCAGGGTACCCACGAACGCTAAGTCCTATAACGTGACAGGTGGCAAGACTATCGCCAACCGAGTACAAATCCTATCCCAGGCAAAGTTATTTCAATTGGAATACTTATTTTTTTATTTATTTTTTGCTATCCGAGCAGGAGATCGATCCGGACCTTAAAAAGTCAAGCTCGTCACCGGACCTTTAGACCACAGAGGCGATAAGTTAATACAATTATTATTTTGATGTAGTTGCTATTACAAATGCTCGTTATATTTAAACAGAATTTAAAATTAAGAAAACAAAACGTGACGATTTAGTTATGTGAAACTAAAGAGTTTACACTATGAAGCTTTAATACTACTGGAGATTACACTCCTAACAAAGCCCTGTGGTCATTTCCCCAATATTGCTAACTTTTTATTTCCTCCTGCCTTTTACTGAATGTACCGACTTCCTTTAATTTTTGCCTGTTAATTTACATTGCAAGATTTTTTGAAAACGAGGCCGGAGTAATATAATATAATATTAAGAAAGTTAACAATATTCAGAATCTTTCACGAGTTAGGTATGTGGTATTTTTTGGGCGTTTTTCGATTTCGTTGTTTGTGTATTTAAAATATAGTTAGTGCTCGCTTTTGTGGAAAATATAAAACTTGTAACAATATCTGCACATATGCTTTATTTTTTAACATTTGCTTCGCACTTTTGCTTGAGTATAGAATTAAACATTGCCCTTTCTCAAAAATATCAAATCTCAAGTTATGCTGAAAGACAACAGCGGCAGATTAACCATGATTGAAAAGATCCATAATACAGGAAATTGATAAAAATAAAACAGCAATAATTTAGCTACATTAATAAATGTATGAGAATAATGTATACTGACGAGTGCGCCGGCGGCGGCGGCGAGGTCGTGCGGCGAGTCGGCGCGGAGTGCGCGCACGGCGAGGCCGGCGGGGGTGCCGGCGCGCACTCCCAGCGCCGCCGCGCCGCCGCCCCGCCGCCACCAGGCCAGCCGCGTCGCCGCCAGGCTGAAGCTCTCCGCTGGCGCCAGCCACGCCTCGCCCGACCACGGCGCCGCCTCGTACAGTCTACGCACAAACGTACAATGCATAATTTACATTATACGGGGAGGACGAGCAAAGTATTAGCCTGTCTAAGACCGATTTAATGGTCTTGACCGTGCTTATTGGCTTGCATCAGCAAGCAGACTGATGTTTAGTAAGACCGTTTTAATATCGCATTATATAGTAGGGGCCGCATAATGTAACTCTAAGGTCACTACAAAAATTTTTTTTGAAAAACTTTTTAATTTTTCACCGATTAGCGGAAACAAATAAATCCAATATTTAACAATAACCCAAATTATTATATTTTACTAACAAAACATGTGACGATACACCTAAGGTAGAAAAAATGTAAAACCTGCGGCAGTCGCCAATCTCGCTTCCCTTGCGCTCTTATAGCTAACAAATTTATTAGGTTTCGACTGTGAAGATGTGTCTCTTTATTTATCTTCAGTTCCTTTCTTTTTTCACACCGCAATGGACTAATGTTATGGTATAATTTTAGTAAGATAATTAGAAAGTTGAAGAACAACATAAGCTTCTTTTGTACACAAAATTGTACCGACAAACAAACTTTCATTTTTATATTTATGGTATCGTTTGGATTTATATTAAAGTCCGAACGGCAGCCAGCTTAAGACAACCTCTACGTTTATGTTT
>NJDC01058158.1:66581-79644 GCA_002245475.1 Calephelis virginiensis | reverse complement strand
TTTTATCCCAGTCGGGGAAAGGCAAAGGATCTGTGTCCATTCAGCCACGTCTTCCGTATTAATAAATCTTTTTCTTGTTATATATTTTCAATTTATGTCTTCCGTATTAATTCTTTATTTCAGTCATTAGTCACTATTAACAGAGTCTTGTCTGGGTCTTGAGTAAAGCGGTGGTTTCGTTACTCAAGCTCGTTTATGAGATTTGGCGGCAGCGAGGAAATTCATGATACACTAATTTTTTCATGATTGTTTCATTAGTGCACTTTCACTGAACAAAATCAAACTAATTCCCACTTAATTGAACCAATTTTACTCATACTTTACACTAAATTTAATAATTATGAATAAATTACGACTATCTTCATTCACGATGGCGCCAAAACTTCTTCGAAGTCGTTGATTTTGTTTTGACTTTTGGTTGTCAGTGATGCCACCTCGCAAAACAATAATCACTAGATTTGGTCTCAAAGCTCTCTAGATTCCATGGTTTTAACTGAAAAATCTTCAGAATTTCTTTAATAATTACAAACAACGCGCTGGTTACAAATTAGTACAGTAATGAAAATAACGTACAAACAAACATAACACACGAATTTAATTTTGCTATAGATTAACGGTTATAATATTTCTACTTACCTAATTTTAACTAAGAATCGCGTTAAGCATGAGTTACAAGGAACGCGCATGGGAGACTTTTTGTAACTGCGACATTAAATTTAAGGCTCTGGCTCTATATTTTTTTCGTGAAAGTGACAAACATGATGTCGCTGCAAAATAAGTTGCCATTGCGCGCTTAGCCTTACGGACAAACAGCATGGTCCTTGCTCCATCGTGTCTATAAATAAGAGTTATAGGGTTTACGTGTTCAAAATTTTAAATTTCTTCAATTTAACGAAACTAGAAAATTAGTTTTAAATTTTTAAATATTAAATTTGTAATCGCCACTATCATCATAACAGAAGGACTGTTATGATGATAGTTCTCGTCTTCTGTTGGAAAAAAGTAATTTATGACTTATTTATGTAATTTTACTGTACAATATTATAACATATTAAGACGTTTTCCCCGTGTTGGTCCGGGTCCCTTTGCAGAATAGACCATCTGCCTTTCTTGCCAGGCAGCTCGTAAAAGGCGAGCATAGGCTTACCGTCACTAACACCGTGACATCTGACTAGGAGGTAGAGTTTCGCAACAAGTCGCCCGGATTGGTACCACCGTCTTACCAATTCCTGCCGCCATAACGTCATGACGTGTTCCGGTTCGGAGAGTAAGGTAGCCGGTAAACTTACTTTTGCTCGAGGCCTAACATCCCGACCTCAGGTTGGCAACGCACCATTACCACCTTTGGTGTCTCTAGGCGGCGTAAATTTCTTACCATCAGGAAATACGTCTGCTTGTTTGCCTTCCTATATCATAAAAAAAAGAAAGAAAAGTATTGCTCGCAATATTATCATGGCTTCGTGATATGACTCATACAAGTCATGCTTAGAACCTTTATCATATTGGCACAACCAGAGCTCCCACGACTAGCCGAAGACACCAAGTCCCTCAATGTGATAGGAGGCAAGCCTATCGCCAACCGGACCCATATCCAATCCCGGGCAACGTTACTTTTATACGAAAATTGAAAACATACCTTTTCTAATTTTTTTTGTTGCCCGACCCGGGGATCGAACCCGGGACCTCAAGAAGTAAAGCTGACGCGGGACCTCTAGACCACAGAGGCGATAATAACATCGTAGTTTGTTGATACGGCAATGGTTCTTTATATTTATTTTTAGTAAATATTAACTTGGTACCTAACATTTAACAGAACAATGGAAAGGTATATAGAAATGTATCAAACTTGTAAATTAGGCTTACCACAATCAAACCAAAATAAGATTCAAATTGATTATTAACACATTTGAAACACTTTTTTTGCACAAATATTTCGATACACGTAAATTATTATATAATTTAATGAAAAATATGTATTTTATTGTATGGGTGGGAGTATTTAAATTGAATACTTATTTAAACGTCAACATGTTTCACCGAGATCGGTTTAAATGGCAATAATTGTAAATAGGTGTTGCGTCTTTAGTTTATGAGGAGAATTAATTTAGTAATTAATTGAAGTTAATTTGATACCAATTCACAGATTGCTTAATATAAAAGAGTTGTGCGTATATGATTTTTTTTTAATTTTCTAGATTCACTAAAATCACTAAATATTTTCTTGATGAAATTTTTATCAAAATGCCACTGTCATACACCAAAAATTCACTAGGCCTAGTGAAAAATCACTGCAAAAGTAAAAGGTAGCAATGCTGGGTTGCTGTCTAATGTCTGTCAACGTCAAGTGTCAATAGCTGAAGAATTAGCGGAAGACGTTGAAGTTTGGATAAATGTATTGCTGGCGGCAAATTCAATTAATTTCAAACTTATAATATTTAATTTTACCACTATCTTGGTCTGGGTCCGCAGAGTAGAATAGACCATCTGCCTCTCTGTCCGGCAGACCGTAAGTGGCGAACACATTTCCAACAAGAAGTCATAACGTGCTGTGTAGCAACTTGTCCGGGCAGGGATTCACCACCTTACCTAATCATTCCGCCACAATGACTCTGGCCTGTTCTGGTCTGGAAATATTCGATAAAATTCCATTTTTTCAGTATTATTATTTTAAATCTGGACTTATAATTTTATTATATAGTGATTGTATTACATTTTTACAATTAGGTAGACTATCATAATGAACATACATCACCATTTTTGGTGAAAAACTTAATGTTGGTATCTTTATATTGTGCTTTGTTTACATTTATAGTGATTGGATTTTTTTATTTATCTACTGCCAGTAAATAACAACCAAGTACGTACTGTACTTTAAAAAAATAATAATCTTGAGTTTAAAAGCCCTGATGATGCTGTAAAAAGTAAAACCCGTTGTCTTAAGTGAAAAATTAAGTTTATCGTGAAAAGTACAAGTGGATGATGAAAAGAAAGTATTAATTAATAATTAATAAACTGGGCACTTGTCTGATTCCGGGCTACCTACCTACGTTGTTTTTTTTACAACATTGAAAACAACATATCGTAGTTTAGTTGTCCGACCTGGAATTGAATCCGGGACGTCATGTCACATAATAAGTAATCATAAAAATACCAAGCCGAAAGCGGTCGTTAACTAGGTACCTAATCTATTTCTATACAAAAAATAAAGAGGAAATATTTGTTTATTTGTTTGTATTGAATAAGCTCCGAAACTACTGGACCGATTTAAAAAAAACTTTTACCATTAGAAGCCGACATTATGCCGACATGGGTAACTAGAAAAAATTAGGGATCTCTACTAAAACTTTAATAATATAACACAAGGTGAAAAAATTACAATATTAGAAAACTTATTGATATCTAAAAAAATAATTACCAATATGACCTCTGGTGGTACTTACCATTAGGGAGAGCCGTCAGCAAAACATGTTTTTACGACGCTGTCGAGATGGCGTACATTCAGGAAAATGCTGAAATCCTCATTCTCATCCTCAATCACTCAAGGTTCCTCTTTGATTTTTTTATAGGTGGAGGTGTTTCAAGGTGGATTATGAAGCCTGTGCCAGTCATCTGTTTGTAAAGTTCTTAGAATTTATTAGTGTTTTTTTTTCAAACATTGTGACTTACCTTATAAACTAAAAAGAACCTTTTAAGATTTTTTAGATTGACAATTTGCACAAATGCATATTGTATCATATTTGATAGTTGTAAAAACTATACACTGTTGCATGGTGTCTCATTTATGATAATGAAATTACACCACTACTGCATAATGTTTCATATATGATACGAAATAAAATGTATGTAAATTAAGAGAAAATTTGCACAAAACAAAATGTATTTATGTTGTTTGGTTACTATAAGAACTTATCTAATAGAATATAACTAATAATTATTTGATAACTCGATAAATAAGGCAAGAAATTGAATTTGAAAAGTCTTTATTTACCGGTCATGAATTCTAGATTGTTGTTTTTTAATTTTATCCCAGTCGGGGAAAGGCAAAGGATCTGTGTCCATACAGCCACGTCTTCCGTATTAATAAATCTTTTTCTTGTTATAAATTTTCAATTTATGTCTTCCGTGTTAGTTCTTTATTTCAGTCATTAGTCATTATTTACACAGTCTTGTCTGGGTCTTGAGTAAAGCGGTGGTTTCGTTACACAAGCTCGTTTACGAGATTTGGCGGCAGCGAGGAAATTCACGATACACTAATTTCTTCATGATTATTTCATTAGTGCACTTTCACTGAACAAAATCAAACTAATTCCCACCTAAATTAACCAATTTTACTCATATTTTACACTAAATTCAATAATTGTGAAAAAAATACCACCATCTTCATTCACGATGGCGCCAAAACTCCCCATGAATTCTAGAATTCATAAATGACATATTTTTTTTAATAAAAGGTCTGGCTTACACCTTTCAATTTTAATGACAAGAGTATACTTCCGGTTCTGTATTTTTTGTGTTGCCAATCGAGAAAAAATAAAATTATTGGCGTAAATGGAAAAAAAATGGAAGTGATCAGATATGATACGTCATGCGGTAAGGGGTAAAATTTCATCAAAATCGGTTAAGCGGTTTTGCCGTGAAAAAGCAACAGACTTTTAGATTTTCAAGTTAGTATGAATGAAATATTATACTGATAATTATTATATTTTTTAACTACACTATAACATTAAAAGTATCATGCTCTACAGCAGAGCCATCCTGACAAATCCTGGTCAATTGAATCTTAAAATGTCGTGTACCTCCAACCAATATTATGTTCATATTCGGCGTATACTAGTTGTAGGTACAACATACTAGTTGGAGGTAAGACATTTTACGATATAATTGACCAGGATTTATCAGGGTGGTTCTGTTGCAAAACATGACACCATTAAAAAGCCTGAAAAAATGCTTTTATTGTGTATAATAACATTCATATATTAATACGTGATGCCAAAACTTTGGACCCCTTTTTACGAAAATTGCACGGACGCAAGAGGATGAAATTTGGCACACTTACAGTTTATGTGTAAGAGAAGTGCAGAACGCTATTATTTTTCAATAATGATGCTTATAAAGTACATTAAATCATAAATAAAATTTTACCCACACTATCATGAATTTGACACACAGGAACAAATATATTGATGATAACGATAAAAGATCACATATGGCGCACTAAAAAGGTAGTTGATCTTGAGAAATTAAGATGGCGTTCTTATCAACAAGATATTAAAATTTATTATAGTCTAATTTCAACCAATGGACGACCACTAGTATAAATAAATATTTACATCAAATTTTTAGTGAGTGATAACCCTAACATCACTTAGGGTTATCACTCACGACTGGTCAACTCTTTTGTACTCATTTCCCATTTCTATGCCTGCAAACTAAGTATCGCTAAATCAAGGCTGAGTTTCATTGGGTCGAGAGGCCAGCCTGACATGCAGGGCGCCGGCCGCCCAAGGGCTCTTCGAACCCTCTCAAATGCATCAATGGCTATATCCCTTACGTATATACTGTGTGCTGTATTAAACTAGGATGCACCTTAAATCAACAGAGGCATAGGTCATTTTGCGGTGAGGTCAGCGGCGATTTTGCTTCTAGCGTATACTTATGTGGTATCTTTTGATATGAAGGCCACTTCAAGCTATCTTCACGTAAGTTTCGTATGTAAAATGCAACAATTCTATGCTTTAGCTGAACCTTTTAGCATCTGGAAGGCTAAGAAACGGAAATAGAGGATGCTCTGTAGACTCTGTTGATATTTTGTTAACATGATTGGCTTCTAATCCAAGATTTGTTGATTTAACGTTATTTATAAGTTTCAAAAAGTAGTAAAAGACATGTTATCATACACTGACCGTCTTTGGTTCGATTCCTGATGGGTCATCATTCATCATCATTTCCGGGTTTAGGTATCTATTATATTTGCCCTGGTACCTATTTAAGAGTTTCTACGTATTAGAATCGATGATGAACATCTACGTCATAAGCATAATATATGAGTGTTAGTCAAAGATTCTAATTTTATTTTGTTATTGCTTGTTTTGGGGTTAGATTCAAATCAAGTAACTTATTATTATTATGTCCTAACAGCCCGTCCCAACTTCGCAGCGTGGGCATATTTCTATGTTCTTATATACTTACATCTAAATCTTCCCCTTGAATCACTATATATTAAAGAAAACCACATAATCTGTTGCGTAGTTTTAAAGATCTAAGCATACATAGGGCAGACAATGGAAAGCGGCTATGTAGTAATTAAATTGTACATTGTAAATTTTCTTTGAAAACTATTGAAATAATTGTTGTTAAAAGAACGCTTATAGATTGGAAGAAAAAATAAAGAGATACCTACCCTTGCGTCTACAATCTAGTCCTAAGAACCCTGTTCGAAGTAATACAGCGGTTTTATTATACCATGAAACAGAAGTTGCAACTTGCAAGCAACAGGGGCGGATTTGATACGTTGGCCGCTCTAGGCCTACGAAAGATTGCCCCCCCCCTTATGTGCTGTAAAGTATGCAAAATTAAATCAACTATAGAAATTAAATAAAAATGAAAAAAAAGATAACGATCATCAGTAAATGATTTAATTATCTCAATCAGTATTTCAGATACTGATTCTTACCATATCTATTTGTGAGAAGCAATGAATCGTTATTCACAAATTGTCTTTTGCCTGGCTTTCTGAGCAGCGAATTTGTTGATCAAATCATCACAATCTAAAGACCGTAGCAACTGTGATTCGATGCAGAGGATAGCCAGAGCGTTCAACCAGTCCTCGTTCATTTTTGACCGTAAATAATTTTTCACCCGCCGCAAACACGAGAAGCTGCGTTCACCGGAACAGTTCGTAATCGGGATACACTCACATGCGTAGAGCTATATCAACGTTAGGATAAATGGTGTGGAGATCCGGATCATGAAGCCATTTTAATAATGTCATCGGTGACATCAGAGTGTCGGTTTTGCTTTGGCTTGAAAAGCACTGGCAGTGAAAATGTTGACACTCTTCAACGAAACCTTCTTCAAGATCAGAAGAGTAAATATTTTTTAACTCTGTTGCTTTCTCTTCTACTGCAGCTGGACTCGGGACGGTCAGATATCCGAGAAAGTAGGCAGAGGCACAAACAGGTTACCCACGATTAGCCAAAGACACTTAGTGTCACAATGTGATAGGTGGCGAGCCTTTCGCCAACCCGGCACACATCCAATCCCGAGCAACCTTTTTTTAGTATAAGGAAAAAACATATTTTCTTCTTGTTGTCCAACCCGGGAATCGAAACCGTGACCTCATGAAGTCAAGTCCAACACCTGGACCGCTAGACCACAGAGGCGATAAGATTATAAGTCAAACACAAGTAAATATCAGCCACTAGAACTGTCAAATATTTCTGTAGTGTTATTGGATTAATAAATAAATAAATATGAACGTACAAGTTACACAAACTGATCTAATCTCAAAGTTAGCAAATTGTATGCTTGTGTTGATGGTAATAGTCAATGATACAATACGTATAAATAGGTAGATACATAAAACAAAAATATGAAATGAAGTCTTTAAATGAAGTCCCCATTATCAATAAAATAATACAGTAGATCTTTCAATATAAAATCTAAATAAAACTATTTTATTTGCAATTTTCCGCCAAAAAATGTATACGCATTGTTGCGTAACAAAATAGTGCGCTAAGAATGAATTGGACTTACCGAGAGCTAAAACTCCCAAAAACATCCAGCTCCACACAATACACACCACTAAACTGTTTTAGTAGCACCAACAATACACATACCACTAAAAACTCAACGTACGTTTCGCTTCGTAACCGAAGCATCATCAGGAGAATTCGACTGCACTCCACAAAGGTCAAGCAGATACTAGATAATAATTTTCTCATTCAGATATTAATTTTCTTTCAATATAGTTTTGATAGTAACTAAACTTTTTTTACACTGTATTCTGACTCTTGAAGCTCCAACCCGATACTCTATAAATCTTTATAAATGAAGCGACGCGGACGCAAGGTGCAAGCTGTGAGCAGAATAGCGTCAAATTGTACTCTCTTATTACATAATGTAGTGTTTATGGCAATTAATTACGTCAAACTATATAATTATCACAAAACTTTTGTTTTTAAACCATCAATTTCTTATATTAGTCAATTAACAGTTCAGTAAATCCTATCTTCCATTAGACTGGGACTTTTCAGTATCGACTCCTTTTTGGACCTCATACACCTATTACTATAAGCGTAATACATTTGCTTAACAATATGTATGGAAATTCAACCGATAAACATCTATGAAAACTATGTATTAAACAAAAACTTTGAAATTTTCGCAAAATTGTTTAGCGTATGTTCTTTGTTAAATGTCCT
This sequence comes from Calephelis virginiensis, assembly GCA_002245475.1. NCBI lineage: Eukaryota > Metazoa > Arthropoda > Insecta > Lepidoptera > Riodinidae > Calephelis > Calephelis virginiensis. The sequence continues at coordinate 71,221 of NJDC01058158.1, read as the reverse complement.
GTATAACAGCATTGACAATTGTTCTAACACAGTAGTAATGTCCTTCGTGTCAAATTATTTGCATCCGTGCCGAGAAACAATGTAAAAACCATAAACAAAAAAACGTGTGGCACTCGGAGACTGCCACGGTAAAGCTATTGCATAAGCAGGCATGAGTCACTAGATTGCAGGGCGAAGAGAGGAATTACGCATTCGCAGTAACGCCGATACTACCAATGGCACCTAGAGGCAATTTGCTGAGCTAAAGAGACAAGCGTGATCAAAAAGTCATTAAAAGTTCTGCTATTCATCGATAGATGGCAACACTAAAAAGTGTCACCGCTGTGCCGGTCGGAGTGAGGGGTATTAGGTAATTTCGTTACGGAATTTCTGGATTCGGTCTCCACGCTCAAGGCCCGCGATAGAAGCTATGTAATAGCTTAAAAATGATCGTTCAAACTTGTGTACATGTAAATGAAATTAAATAAAAAATTAAACACTTTTAAAAAACACAGTGTCGAAAGTAACGAAACTTTTTTAATAATATGTTCCGACACTTGACTCTTGAGGCTTCAGCCCGATACACTATAAATCTTTCCACGCGTCACGACGTAAGGTGCAAGCTGTGAGCAGAGAAGCGGCAAATTGTACTCAGTTTATTACGTAAAGTAGTGTAGATGCTAATTACTGGCGATATAAAACACTAATATTACCAAAAATACAGTTTTGGAACCAGAGGAAGAGATTCTTAATTCAACCCCCATTTTTTTGTTAGAATTTCTACAGAATAATTCGATTTCGATAATAATTACCTATTTATTAGTTAGAATATATCTCCAAGGTAAATATAACAGCAATTGTGGAACTTTTTGAGTTGGACTACAATAATCCACACTAATATTATAAATGCGAAAGTAACTCTGTCTTTCTGTCTGTCTGTCTGTTACCTTTTCACGCCTAAACCACCCAACCGATTTTTATGAAATTTGGTATGTAGATAGTTTACATTCATGAGAAGGACATAGGCATATTATGTTTTGGAAATTCAACCCCTAAAAGGGTTAAAAAGGGTGGCAAAGTTTGTATGAGAAAAATATTTTCATTGCACATTTTTGCATGAAACTTTGAATTAATGATTTTTATTACAATTTTTATTACAACGTTATGAAACACGTATTTCAGGGTTTTTCGAAGTTCACCCCCATTGGGGGATAAAGGGGGTGGCTAAGTTTGTATGGGAAATTTAATTCTATTGAAATATTTTGCGTGACACTGAAACAATACTCTACAATACAAATTATGAGATACATATCAAAGCGTTTATTGAAAATCAACCCTTATGAGTGGCACAATTTGCGTAGGAAAATTATTTAACAGTAATTTTTAACATTAGTCCATAACAATGAACCACTTACATCAGTTTATCATTAACGAAAAACACACAAAGAAAATACGAGTATGATACACATAGTAGCAAAATTGGTTAAAAATCCCTACTTCCCTACTAATATTATAAATGCGACAGTAACTCTGTCTGTCTGTCTGTTACGCTTTCACGCCTTAACCAGTTAACCGATTTTGATGAAATTTAGTACAGAGATAGAATAGACCCTGAGGAACAACATAGGTTTTTTATTGCAAAAAATAGGGAATGGGTAAAAAGAGGGGATGAATATTCGGAAATTCGTCATTTTTAAAGCTGTAACAGTGAAATTTTGTATTTAGACACTTTGTGATAAACGAAGGAACGTAGGCTACTTTTTATCACTAAAAAATTAGGGAGAATAGGTAAAAAGAGGTGATGAATGTTCGTATGGAAAATCGTTATTTTTGAAGATATAACAGTGAAACTTTGTATTTAGACACTTTACTAGGAACTAGCTGCTACCCGCGGCTTCGCCCGCGTAGTCTATTTATTTAATATTTAATTCTCCAAACCTACCCGTTGAAATTTTAAGATGAAAAACGGCCTACGTCTTTCTTCAAACTTAAATCTATTTTTATTTAAATATCATCTAAAAAGTATTACATAATGATTTTCTGGAAAGAATAAATTTAGAAAGTAGTACACTGAGCACAACCGTTCCATAAGGAGTCAACCACGCGCATACCACGCGTTTGTGTCGCGTAATCTTTAAACTGTAATGTTAACGTAGTGATTATCATTATATTCTATTTGATAGTGTTATTTTAAAACTGCGATATCTCCTAAGATATTCATTCAAATCGAGTGATGTGAAATGCAATTTTGTTTTACATTAAATACTTGTGATGAATGACGTATTTTTTTGGATAAGGATTAACCTTCCGTGTTTATAAAGTAACCTTCGCAAATAATGCATTATTTTGAAACAAATTTGGTTAGCATAAAAAAAGGTTATAGTGAGCCAACCTTAAAAGATAGAAATGTGCTGTTTCCGACTTTTTTTAGGACTTTTAAAAGGAAACAATTCTTTCATACATGCTTTTCACGAAACTTTCACCGTTAACGCAGCGCACGCTCTCAATAGGAAAAAATCCCCCGACTTTAAAACATTTATCATTGGTGGTCCGCTCCTATTGATCTTAGCGTGATGATGAATAATAGCCTATAGCCTTCTTCAATAAAAGGACTTTCTAACACAGAAAGTTCAAGCAAACAAACAATCAAACTCTTCAGCTTTTAAATAAAACAACAACTCGGAACTAAATTTATACTATCTATACTAAGATAGTATAAATTTAGTTCCGAGTTGTAAGAGACAAAAAAAAATATAGACTGCTTTCATACCAACTTAGTCAAAAAAGGCGAGTTTCGGTTCATTTTATTAAGAGAAAAACCTGGAAAATTAATTTGTCTATACTAAATACATTTAGCGGTGACGTGGTTTTGCACGTTCCCATGTTTATATTCTTTTATAATAAGGTTGATTAGTATAAGTAGTTTTGATTAAATTATCGCTATAAAAAGTAATCTATGTTCTTTCGTTAATCATTAAGTGTCTAAATACAAATTTTCACTGTTATATCTTCAAAAATGATTTTCCATATGAACATTCATCACCTGTTTTTACCCCAATTTTTGCTATAAAAAGTAGCCTATGTTCTTTCGTTTATCATAAAGTGTCTAAATACAAAGTTTCACTGTTACAGCTTTAAAAATGACGAATTTCCATATGAACATTCATCCCCTCTTTTTACCCATTCTCCCAAACTTTTTGCAATGAAAAGTAGCTTTTGTTGTTCCTCGGGGTCTATTCTATCTCTGTACCAAATTTCATCAAAATCGGTTCTCTGGTTTAGGGGTGAAAGCGTAACAGACAGATAGAAATACTTTCGCATTTATATAATATTTATATATATATAATATATGATAGTAGGGATAGTAGGGATTTTGCCAATTTTGCTACTATGTATTTGATATTTTCCATCGTCGGCGCTTGGTAAAACTTCCAAATATTCATATTTTTAAAGAAAAAACACTTGTACTGTTTTACTTATCACTTATAATTTATTAGGTACTTTGTAATTAGTAGCCTACCGGTTTCGCTTATACAGCATCATCAGGGCTAAAACTTAAACTACTCAAGTAGTTTAAGTTTTAGCCCTGATGATATGATATGATATGATATGTGTATCATAATTTCTTTGTGCGTTTTTCGTTAATGATAAACTGATGTACGTGGTTCATTGTTATGGACTTATGGTAAAATTGCTGTTAAATATTTTTCCTATGCAAATTGTGCCACCCTCGTTAACCTTCATAGGGGTTGATTTTCAAAAAACGTTTAGATATGTATCTCATAACTTCTATTGCAGAGCATCATTTCAGTGTCACGCAAAATATTACAAAAAATTAAATTTCCTATACAAACTTAGCCACCCCCTTTAACCCCCAATAGGGGTGAATTTCGAAAAACCCTGAAATACGTGTTTCGTCATTTGTACTAAAAAGCATTAATTCAAAGTTTTGTGCAAAAATGTGCAATAAAAATATTTTTCTCATACAAACTTTGCCACCCCTCTTAACTCTTTTAGGGGTGGAATTTCCAAAAAATAATATGCCTATGTCCTTCTCATGAATGCAAACTATCTACATACCAAATTTCATCAAATCGGTTGGGTGGTTTAGGCGTGAAAAGCTAACAGACAGACAGACAGAAAGACAGAGTTACTTTCGCATTTATAATGTTAGTGTGGATGAAAGAACATAGGCTACTTTTTATAGCGAAAATTGGGGTAAAAACAGATAACGAATGTTCGTATGGAAAATCGTCATTTTTGAAAATATAACAGTGAAACTTTGTATTTAGACACTTAATGAGGAACGAACATAGGCTACTTTTTATAGCGATAATTTAATTAAAAGTATACTTATAAACCTTACTATAAAAAAAATAAACATGGAAACGTGCAAAACCACGTCACCGCTAAATGTGTTTAGTATAGACAAATTAATTTTCCAGATTTTTTTCTCTCCTCTTATGCTCGCCTTTTATGAGCAAGATGGTATGAAAGCAGTTCGTGTATATTTTTTTGTAAGAGCTCGGAACCGAAATCTATACTATCTATACTAATATTAAAAAGCTAAAGAGTTTGTTTGTTTGTTTGCTTGAACCTTCAGTGTTAGAAAGTCCATTTATTGAAGAAGGTTATAAGCTATAGGTACATCATCACGCTAA
>NJDC01058158.1:42830-56773 GCA_002245475.1 Calephelis virginiensis | reverse complement strand
TTACCGGCTACATTATCCTCCGTACCGGAACACCTCAACAGCAAGCTCTAACGTTACGTTATGGCGGCAGGGATAGGTAAGGCGGCGGTACCAATCCAGACGAGTCGTTGCGAAACTCGACCATCTACTCAGATGCTACGGTGTTAGTGGCGGTAAGCGTATGCTCGCTTTTTGCGAGCTGCCTGCCAGAAAAGCAAATGATCTATTCTGCAAAGGGCCCCGTGGGTAAAAATGATTTATTAACATTTAGTTCCAAAAAATTAATGGATTCGAAATAATGTTTTTTTTGTCAGTTTCGTTGATTATTTTTCTTTTGAATTCGTTGAAAGTTTTTGCTGATATTGTGTACTGTATGTTACAAAATGACACACATCCGATTCTAATCTAGCTTGAAATATAGATTCAATAGTAACCCTATTGTTTAATAGTCAAAATCGGAAACACACCTCTACATCGTAAAACGTCCTTCCGCTGTTACATTGTGTGAGCTCTGGAAACGGAATTCTCACAGCTGTATTTTTGAAGTGAAAACTTCTTTAGTTTTTTCTTTCGTTGCGCACGTTTTTTGGAACGGGTAAAAACTTCTAAACTCGCGTCAGATCGTCAGAACGTAAGACGGCGCACTGCGCATGCGCGAACAAGATGGCAGAGATCTAAAATAATACGTGAATTCATTGCTGTTTTTGTATTGCTTAGATATTTGCGAAGAGTATAGGATGCGCAATGGATAATACGCTGCAATATATCTACCATCACATTCTCACAGATGGCACATACTTATAACATCAATAGATATTGCTCTATTTGTTCCATTTTGAAAATAAGCTTTATGTGTTCGAGATATATGCTTGAGCAATATTCGATGTCCTGATAATATGACGACGCTCCTAGCTGTCACGTGGTCTTACTTAAGTAAATTTTTGTCAAGCCCGTACTTCTGCCCGTACTCCCGCGAAGTGCAGGTTGCACTTTTTATTTTGTTATTACTGTCGCTAAGAATTTAAGTCGCTTAAGAATATCGGTAAGAATTTTAGAAACCTTTGTGGTTTTTAAATGCTATTCCAAATAAATATTGTATTATGTGTTTATTCAGTAATTAAATAAAAAAAAAAAAAACAAAATACAACATCACACTAGCGACATTTTTTACTGAGCAGATAAGTTGGTCGCACACTACATCCTACTTGACAAGGCGGTCGAGTGTATTTTTAACCGACTTAGTTAAAATAAGGAGGTTACCAATATGTTCGATTAATATATGTTTTTATGTGTGTTAATTGATTTAAAAGTCCTTTTTTTTAGAAAGAGCTTACTAAAGAAAGAGGCCTCATTGACAATAGTAGTGTTACTCTTGAAGCTCGATTCATGCAATATTGGAAATTGGAATCGAGTATATCAGTTTAGGTACTCTTGAACACAATACTGGCGAATTATTAACATTTAGTTATTAGAAAAAAATAAATTGTTTTATCAGATTCGTTGAATTTATTTGTAACTAAATGTTAATAATCCGCTATTACTGTGTACAAAAGTATCTAAAATCATATATGCGATCCCAATTTCTAATTCGCATGATATCGAGATTCAAGAGTAACGCTTCTGATATGAGTAGAAATTATAATAAATAGATTTTATTCAAAGTAAGTAATGCAATGTACATTTTTTGAAAGTCATATATCTTAATATTTAAAATGTAAGAAAATTTCAAAACACAATAAATATTATTTAATACAATAATAATTACTACTCAATCACAAAACGTCAGATTTAAATGTCGATGGAAAATAAAAAATGATATACCTAACAATTACAAAATGTGAAAAGAAATTTCAATCAGTAAATAAAAAAATGTAATAATTATTTTTTTTATGATATTGGAAGGCAAACAAGCAGACGGATTTCCTGATGGTAAGAAATTCACGCCGCCTAGAGACACCAAAGGTGGTAATGGTGCATTGCCAACCTAAGGCCGGGATGTTAGGCTTCGAGCAAAAGTAAGTTTATCGGCTACCTTACCCTCCGAACCGGAATACGTCATGACGTTATGGCGGCAGGAATAGGTAAGGCGGTGGTACCAATCCGGACGAGTCGCTGCTAAACTCTACCACCTAGTCAGATGTCACGGTGTTATTGACGGTGAGCCTATGCTCGCCTTTTACGAGCTGCCTGGCAAGGAAGGCAGATGGTCTATTTTACAAAGGAGCCCGGACCAACATGGGGAAGCAAATTAATTAAAAGTTAATATAATTACAAATTAAAGCAAAAAAATAGAATAAATAAAAAATATAACAATAATTTTAAAGTTTCCAATTAAGGCCCCATACCTAAGTCAGCCAGAAGAGCCAATCAGCGCACTCCCTCGTTCCATGATTACTATGAAATATTGCACTCTAAAGTAAATGTCATAAGCGCCAAATCACTATTTTTGACACTATAAAAGTAATTTGAAAAAATATAAAAACTGAAACACTTATCTTTTAGGTATAATACTTATCTATGTTTATGTTAAATCTGGTGTCGATATTTTCATAATTGAAGTAGACAGATGGGTTTTGCTTTCAAAAAAGGGTTAACTTTTTAATTTTTTTCTATCGAGCAAAGTGAAATGAATTGTGTTTTGGAAACACTAGTCTTATAAAGCATATTAATGTTAATCTTGTGTATTTTTGTCGCAAAGATCCATAATTGCTTTGTATGAAAAAAACAGTATATTGCTGACGTATTTTAGCATACGTGGCCCCTTAATGATCATGAGTCATCAAGGAGCACAGAGATAATAATTCATCGTGAATTAAAAATCGAATATTCGATATTACAATAATCATATGCATTCTTCACACTTTGCGGTTGAAAGTTCAAATCATATCGTATTTGATACACATAATATTTTATTAACTTTGTATTTGAATCGTATAGATTCCAATTTCCAATTCGCATGATATTGAGATTCAATAGTAACTAAAGTTCTGGATCTGATCATAGAATAGCAGGAAATTCTAGGAAAATAATATTTTTTTTTATACACTTAGATGACATATGTAATAGCAAAATCGAATTTGGAAGTTTTGCTGCCCTTAAATGATTACATTCAATAAGAAACTCTAGTCAAATTCAATCTTAAAAAGAATTAACTAAAGCCAAACCCAGAATAATCGAATTATTGATAACTTAATTTCATTCGTAATCTTTACAAATTGCTGTCATTTTTATACAAATTGCCGTTCAGATGAAATCGATACAGCTTTCCATTAATATTATAAGCTAGCGTCCACCCACGGCTTTGCCCGCGTGTCAAATTGCTCAAAATCTTTGTAATTAATTACCTTAATATGTTATTCTGATTCTTAAACTATATTATTGTTAATTTTCTTTCAAATACGTTTAGTTTTTTTTACGTAAAAGAGTAGGGGAGACCGAGGTGAGATGTGACAGAGGAGAGTTGTGACATCGTTGATTTTCTGGAACCTTTTAACGGATATTGAGCTCGCAATAGTGTACGTTTATCAGTTCAAGTCTCGAACTAGCAAAAGTACACTATTGCGAATTTACAAACAGTTTATAGAACCCCAAAAGTCGACGATGTAACAACTTTCCTCTGTCACAACTCACCTCGGTCTCTCCTACCAAACATCCATCAATCTTTAGAAGCTTTCGCAACTATCATATTAAGGTTGGAACTTGGACTGATGCATGGTTTTGACTGTCTGAAAATTCTCCATATTTACTGATAATGATGAAATATAGCCTAAAAATTTAAGTTACATCCTTTTTAAATTGCTGTAACTATAATAATTAATCCAGTATATAACGGGTAACTAGACAAGTTTGGTTTTGAAACATATCAGTTACCTATTTTTAATGTCTTAGTCATGGTATATTTTCGATGTTTTCAATAAGTTCAGAAAGCAAGCCGACAAATTTCCCGATAGTTTAAAATACGCACCGACTATAGATAGGACTAGATGAATAATGGAATTGTTCTTCGATCGGCCCATGATTTGTCCCATAAAGTGTGGTTTCTTCGTCCCAAAATACAATTTTATTTATTTTATTCCTACTTCGCTCTATTTCATATTCCTTCTACAGCCAACATTTTTTATCCAAACCAAACATACCTAGTTTTTATACAATCCCTAATTAAAATAGCAATAGTTAAATTCTTAATATATTTTGTACATTGTTAAAAACAATCGCTTTTCTCTGCAGAGAAAACTTGTACGTACCTATCCAATAATAAGTATAGAAAACTCTTTAGTCGATTTAAGAGAGCATGTAATACGGATACAGCTGGAATCTAGTTTAAAAGAAAATTGGATTGTTTTCATTTTTTTTTATGTTATAGGAAGGCAAACAAGCGGACGGATTTCCTGATGGTAAGAAATTCACACCGTCTAGAGACACCAAAGATGGTAATGGTGTGTTGCCAATCTGAGGTCAGGATGTTAGGCCTCGAGCAACAGTAAGTTTACCGGCTACCTTACCCTCCGAACCGGAACACGTCATGACGTTATGGCGGCAGGAATAGGTAAGGCGGTGGTACCAATCCGGGTGAGTCGCTGCGAAACTCTACCACCTAGTCAGATGTCACGGTGTTAGTGATGATAAGCCTATGCTTGCCTTTTACGAGCTGCCTGGCAAGAAAGGCTGATGGTCTATTCTGCAAAGGAGCCCGGACCAACACGGGGAAAACATAGATTGAATCTAACCCCAAAGCAAACAAATCATATGCTTGTATAATGGGTGTTAGTCAACGATTCTAATACATAGAGATACCAAAATAAATAGATACCAGAATACATTTAGTAAACGCCCAGACCCGCAATTGCAGACATCTAAATGTTCATCACACAAATAAAAAAAAGTAAGTATCTTCACGCCCATATCCCCGAAGAGGTAGGCAGAGGTACAACCAAGGCACCCACGACTAGCCGAAGACACTAAGTCCCACAATGTGATAGGTGGCAAGCCTATCGCCAACCGAGCACATGACCAATCCCGACAAGCATTTTTTTTATTAGAAAATTGGAAAAATCCAATTTTCTTCATGTTGGCCGACCCGGGATTCGAACCCAGGACCACATGCAGTCAAGTCCAACACCCGGACCGCTAGACCACAGAGGCGACGAAAAGATGTCACATCATAACTTTTATTCACCAGATGTATCAAAAAATCACATTAAAGAGGCTTTTGTTCGTTGGAAAGAAAGCAAAAGCTGCGACTTGCAAACCAATTTTTTAATTCTGCGTTAAAAAGGTTAAAAGATAAAGAACACGATATTACAGAAAAATAAAACAATTTTCATGTAAATTTAACGACAGTCTCAATGCACGTAACAAATTTTGAAAACCGTCTGAAGTTCAAATTCCACTAAGATACAAATATTTTTTTTAATAATTAAAAAAGTCACAGGATAGTAAGGATTTGCTACAAAAAAAGCAGATTTTCACATGACGTTAAACATTACCTAGCGCAGCCTTTCCCAAAGTGGGCGATAACGCCCCCTTGTGGGCGCTGGAAGCCTAGAGGGGGGCGGTATAAATCTTGAAAAAAATGTTTTTTTTTAAACTAGGCGCAACAAATATGATATTGAGGTTATTGACAAGAAAAAAACGAGGGGGGGCGCTACAAAACAACTGATTTTCAAAGTGGGCGTTACATGAAATAAGTTTGGGAACCTCTGACCTAGCGGATGGTACGTTTAAACGTCTAGTAAAACCTATCTATAGGCCACGGCTATCACTTACATCAGAAGAGCTGTGTGCTTGTTTGCTGATCTCTCACATTAGAAAAACAGGTTGCACTCCGGGAGTGCCGGCAGAAGTGAAAACTTGAACGTTAATGTTGTGCATTTTTGATATTTTGGAATGATTAGGGAATAACTTTGCACGAGTTGCTTTAATTATCAGTATGAAAGTACTATCATTTATGTGTTTTGATACAATATTCATTTATTGCGCTATCGTACACAAACATGACAATACGAACATACGCGCAAGCGCCCTGCGCCGTCTTACGAATAAGGTCACGTGTCCTGACACGAGATTATAAGTTTTTACCCATTCCAAAAAAAAGTGCGCAATGCCGCTAAAGAAGTTTCACTTCAAAAAACTTTAATAATTGTTACTATTTACTATTTATTTATTTGACTAAGGATTTTTGGGAACGTAGGACAAAACTTCGGGACGAACGAAGAACAATTTGAAAAATTGATGACAACCTGAGTCTGAGATAATAAGTATTTTGCGCCAGTAAGTGTACAAGTGTACTTCCCGGTTGCCATACTACTACTACTACAAATGGTAGCAGGAAAACTGCAAATTTAGATTTATGCTAAAAGACGTTCTAGACGATTGTAAACATGCCTTCCAACAAAAGCAAGAATCGAGGAAACTTTGTTTCTATCTTCCGATTAATATCGAATTTGAATTATATCTGCGGTCCAGATGAATGTAAATTAATGTTTACAACTGTCTAGAGTTCCATAAACTGATATTAATGTAGCCGTCGCTCGTGTCTTATATGTTAATGTGACTCTTCGTGGGAATGGCCGTTCCCGAAGTCAAAGGCTCCAACCATAAATGTTGGCCCGGGCTATAAATTGTTAAAACTCATTCTATAGTTTTTGCATTCAGAATCAGAATCAGAATAATCTTTATTCACTTGAACCATACAAGTGGCATTTCTGCGCGTCGACATTTTTATAAACTACCACCGGATCGGAATCGCGGCCTCACACTGAGAAGATCCGGCGAAAGAAACTCAGCGGGCTTGTCTTTTTTCAATAATAATATTTACAATATAAACTAGATTAAAAATACAAATTACAATCAGATTTATACTTAAATAAAAGGTACAACAAATCACTACCAATCACATTAACAAACAAACAGGCAAACTGGCAAAAAAATTAATAATGCTTGTTTGGTTTTGTTTTGTTATGTATCCTATTCCTGTATATATAGCTAAATACCTACTATAGTAATCATTGTTCTTAAGAAAAGTCATATGTAAGTACATGATTAAGATTAACTTTTATATGTACGATTATATGTACCTATTCGTAAATTGCCGCTTCTGGGGTTTGTTGTTGCTAATTACATGACGTTCTGGGTTCGCTTTCGGTTTCAGACATGTCTTTTAACAACAACGGGGTATGATAGTATACGGTTAGCGATAGGTTTGCCACCTATCATATTGTTGGGCTTAGTTTCTTCGTCTAATTATGGATGCACTAGTTGCACATCTGCATAACCTTTCGGATCCACCTAATCTACCTATTCATATATTTTTTATTGTAATAATATGACAGACACACATTAAATTAGGTTTCCGAAGAATCTCGAAATCTAAAACGAATTATTTTGTTGGAATATCTTCAGTGAATATACCTGTATGTTAGGTACATTTAAGAAATACGAAAATAATTGAATGAGAAATCTTTAAAGATTTGAGATATTGACATGCTGAAAAACGTTCCGAATAATTTAGAGGCACTTTTATTGGATGCTAAGTTTATTATAAGAATACTTGTTAATTCAACGTGCTCAAGTGAGGTCGTCGGCAATCCGACTCGAGTGCAATAAGGTTTTGAATTAATGTCCCCCAATCGCGATTACCTGACCCCTGAAACGAGAAAAACTGCTGAGTGACAATCGTGACTTAATTACTGACAGGGGTTTTTGTACATTTTGGCTAAATGAAATGGACCTTAGTAGATTACAATTTACTGGTTTTTGCCCGTGACTATGATTATTTTCCCAGTAGATACCTTCCTATATCTACATATATACCTGCATATTTATTTATGTTATTTGGCCTTGAGAACAGTTTTAGATATCGACATAAAAAGTAGCCACACACACACACACACACACACACACACACACACACACACACACACATACATATACATATATATACGTGTAAACCATATTATTAATAAGCCTTCCGGAAAATATATCCTCAAAGTAGTCATCACATCATAATAGGTCAAATACATAATAAGTAATAATAGTTAAAAAAATAACAAATTCTTCGTGTCGAGGTTCGTGATAGTCCTTTTTCTTAGAAAAGATTGATACAAAGATATTTTCAATAATGGTAATGTATTCTATTTTTTTACAAACTTATCTAGCTATAATTTTATTATACACGATGCATTCAATTTTATTTTCACAGCTTCAATTTTTGGATTTGCTGAAAAAACACTGTACCTAATTAAAGATAGAGTATTTAAATTAAGTATTAAATAAATAAATAAATAAATAATCTGAATAAGTCGATATAATACATAAAATAGCTATTTGAGAATTGTAATTTAAATTGTCTCAGACTGACGGTTAACAAAAAAATCGAGACCAAGACCCAGGAAATCGTCCAACTATGTAATCTAACATCCTGGTTAATCTATCTTGCCGTGGTTAGAAATAACTGAAATGATGATTGTGCCATTCAAAGTAAAATCATAAATTATTAGCTTAACATTTGTTTTCATAGTTGCCAGTATCTTCAAGCTCATACCATGGGAGGTAGACAGAGAGAGGTTGTACCTCTGTCTATTTCTCTCATCGTAGAGAAATAGACAGAGATACAACCGACTCACACCAAAAACGATTAGCTGAAAGTATCTACTACTTGAAGGGTTGAAATAAGAAAGACTTCTGCTCTCTGCTCGAGCGTTGTGACGTGTGGGACAGCTCCCTGGACGAATTCGGGCTGATGAAGACGATGATGACTACCTAGCACCCGCTGGACACTTATCCAATCCCAGGTAATGTTGTTTTTATTAAAAACTAGCCCACCCGGTAAATTTCCATAGCTTGATATTACAGCTACTAACAGTTTGTATAGATTAAAGCATCGTTTTCCTACTTTTCCTTTTATTGTTGCGCTTTTTCTCTTCAGTTCCGATTGTAGACAACAAAAGAATAACAATTATCAAAATTGGTCCATCCGTTCAGGCATGATGCGATGACCAAACGAAATGGGGATTATTTAAGATTAAAATAAAAAACTACATTTTGTGTTGCCCGTTTCGGGAATCGAATACGTGACCTCGTTAGATTTATTGTGCCAATTTAATTAAATGGTTAATAATATTTTATTTTTCGTTCTATAAATAAAAGTATGTCAAATTAAAATATTAATAAATTATGTAAGTAAACTAATTTAAAATTTATTCGAGAAATTACTTCTGTGGAACATTATAAAGTTTCCAACTTTACAGCGTTTCAACAACAAGGCGGGCACAAATTTATTAATATGCGTGTAGAACTCTGTAGTTAGGGTTTAGTTTTGATTATAGCTTCTGGAACTTAAAGATTGTGGGTACTTTGTGGTGGTAGCGCGTGTTAGTTTCTTAAATACTTAATTACCGTCGCCCCAGAGCGGAACTCTACAGTTAGAATAAACAAATTACAAAGGTCTTTATAATAAGCTCTTTATTGATCATTCTGTTGGGTGATGATCTAACCAGACACGGGCAGGGGTATGTCTGATGAACATTGGCTTTTTTTTCCGATGTGTGTTTGATCGTGCCTGGGGGTGCTGTTGACTAACAACTGTCATAATCTTGAAATTTGCTTACTTCAGGACTAATACAATTATTTGTGTAATTTGTCATTTGCGTTCCTTTCGGAATCCAATCTGTAAGTGTACTTGTGTTCCTATTAAAAAAACGGGTAGAGAAAGATAAAAACAATTTGGCTGTGAGGAAGGTAAGACACTTGTTAAAACTAAACAATACTTGGTTGATGATGGTGAAAGTTTGTGAAATGTTAAGAAAATGATTGAGAAAGCAATATAATAAAAATCTTGAACTGATCGTCGAAGTGATCGAACGTAGAAAGTTCCAGTTTTAAACGATCTTTACATTTAAGAAGTTAAAAACTCTCATCTTGTTTTCAAATTGTATATAGATATATATACAATACAATACACAGTAAACAAGGATCATTACACTTGATTCATCATTGATAATTGTACTAGCAGTAACTGACCCCAGCCTCTCCACTATTTTTTATTATCCGGCTCGAAGGACCATAATTAAGGACGAATCCTTGATAGTTAATTTACTATCGATTGAATTTATATCAGAATGAACTTGGAAAACTTTTGAAATAAGTACTCGATGCACTTCCTATCAATACAAATCATTCGAATGATTAAGTTAGAATATATAAACCAGTCTGCAAAGCGATCAGGGAGCTGACTACGTATCTTTTTAAAGATGATCACTGGGTAAAGTGTACATGGTAAAGTGTACATCAAATAGCTGTCAAATGACGTAATTTGTGTTTGCTATCTCTATTGTATTTCTGTTGATCACTGGAGATAGCAAATTTAAAACACTAAAAAGATACATAATCAGCCCCCAGGACGGATAGTGCCATCTACTTGTAAGAATAGTTATAGCATAAACCAAAATAATCTGTACCGGTAGCAATAATCAAAATAAACGTATTTGTACGTACACCCTTACAAGTATAGTGTCCTATTTAAACCTTTATTTGAGTTAGAGCATTTCGCACCTGGGCGCGAAGCTTAAGGAAAGGATGTTAAATAAATATTTTCCAAACGAAAAGGATAAAGGGCACGCTTCAACGATAAGTTTCGAGGCACCGAAATGTGAGCAAGCAATACCATTTGTGAAGGTGTCAGGATGTAACATTTATAATTAAAATAATCATTCAATCCTTCATCTTGCCTTTATTATTAATAAAGTAGTTTATATTAAACTACTACTTTTGTAATATTACTTATTGTATGGAACTAGTGTTGGAATTCACACAAAAACAAACTTAATCATTTCATGACGAATCAAAGTTTATGAATCAGCCTAAATCTCCCTGGATGTCTATATCTATCCAAATTGGTATTGTATTCTGTTTCGTCAATTACATATATACATACATAATATCTTCATGCCAAGGCCCCTACGCGGTAGGCAGAGAGTATCGAATGCCAAACTTTACGATCTTGATAAACCTGTCTATACTCATTTATTTACCATTATTTCCAATAGAATGGACCAAAGAAGCATACCCTTTCTTTTACTTTTTTGTCGTTCTTACACTGATCTCTTTGATGTGGCGAATGTGACCTATATGTTTTAGGTAATATTGGAGTCTTGCAGAGTTTTCGAAGAGAATAATACATACCAGCTGGCCCTTCGCATGTATTCAATACTTTGTAAAATATGTGTGTTTGTTTGTTATTATCATCGTATCCACAATGACTCGCCTGATTTGGTAAACTTACAACTTATTTGCGTCAAGTTCCATGCTTGGATAGGCAAGGAGTACCAAGTGCCAAGTGCCAAGTGTCCAGTTTCCTACAGATTCACTACTACAATGCGTTGAATGATTAATCTATAATATAAAAATGGATGCTAAATGTGTTGGTAAGCCACAACTTCCGAACGACTGGACCGATTTGGTTAATTATTTTTTATTGTGTTAGTTATTGCCAGGAGAAGGTTCTTATGCAGATAAAAATCGGGAAATTTGCAGGGAAAATGGGAAAAATAATACTTCATTATTTTCCATACTGAACGGGTGGAACGAAGTTCGCCGGGACAGCTTGTTATCAATAAACCACTAGTGGTAAAATGCTGTTCAGCAATTTGCACGGGTAGGGATCCACTGCCTTACCTATTCCTGTCATCATAATGAAAATGTCAACTTTCGGTTTGTCAAGTCTACCGGCTACCCTACTCCCAAGGTAGCCGGTAGACTTGTACAATAGATCAAACTGAGTTTCGCAACGACTCACCCGGATTGGTACCACCGCCTTACCTATTCCTGCCGCCATAACGTCATGACGTGTTCCGGTTCGGAGGGTAAGGTAGCCGGTTCTTTTGCTCGAGGCGTAACATCCCGGCCTCTGGTTGGCAACGCCCCATTACCACCTTTGGTGTCTCTAGAATTTCTAACCATCAGGAAATCCGTCTGCTTGTTTGCCTTCCAAGGTCATAAAAAAAACGCTTCGGTAACGAGATAGCAACGTTCAATAGTGCTTTAGGTCAAGGTTATCTCTTGCCATCAAACGTAGACATTCATGGTGTCTCTAAACCAAGGTTGTATCTTACCATCAGGAGAGTTCGTTGTCTTCTCACATAAAAAAAGGTTATACACTAACGGCCAATGTTAATAATGTATCTCAATCTAATAGATTTCAAGCAATCTAGATAGCTGCGTATCCGGCGGCCTATCTTATAACTAATTGCCATATTTATCCTGTCCACAGATATGTTATTGACAAGCGATAACATAAAAATGGATCAAAATATCAATCTTGGACAGCAAGTTTTATATTAGGATTGATTATTAATACTAGCCGTAAGTTGATGGGTCAGTCAATACGTTCTTTTATATATTTAAATAAACAAACTAATTTGAAATGAAGTTATTTGTTTATATTTTCTAGCAAGCCCTGCAATTGTGAAAAATGAAGGAACAACTTCCGCCAGCTTTAATTAGCTTTTAGATTTCGCAGAGAGATCTACTTTCGAATGGCTAGAGTTCTCAGCATAAATAGTACAAAGAGAAGTCTGGAGCCTTTTTTACGGAACGTTTAAAACAAGGCAATTAAAAGTTATGAAATTATTAACAACTTACAAAATTGAAAGAAGTTGTTTTCTTATTGCTTTTGTGGTTTGTTCCGAGTGATTGCGTTCTTGTTGTGCTGAAGGACTCTAATAGTCTATCTATAATATAGGTACCTATTTTCTACTGGAACACGACAATGACATTGGTAATGTTTATAATATGTCCAGTTATATTTTCAAAATTATATTTGCGCCGCTATGAAATTAAGTCTAAAATTATTACTTACTCAATTTTACAGCCGACGTACATATATCTACTATCTGTAGGTATTTCATTTAGTATTTGTTTCATACAATCTGCCTCTCTACCAGGCAGCTCGTAAGAATAGAGCAGAGGTTTCCAAACTTATTTCATGTAACGCCCACTTTTATAACGGTTATTTTGTAGCACCCCCACTCCATTTTTCTCATCAAAAATCTCAAAAACATTTTTGTTTCGCCTGGAGTTTAAAAAATCAGGTACCGCCCCCGTCTAGGTCAGACGGGGGCGGTAAGGAAACCTGATTTTTCCAGCGCCCACAAGGGGGCGTTATCGCCCACTTTGGGAAAGACTGGAATAAAGCATAGATTAATTAGGTCATTACCAATAAGACTGTTGGTATTATAGTACTCTGTAGTAACTTGTCCGAAAGGCCTATCCTTAAGTCTGAGAATAATCACAATTGGCCTAGCATTTTGGACACTGAACAGTACTTATAACATAATTATGGTGTCTCTAGACTACGGTTGTCTTTTACTAGCGGGAAATAAAAGAAACAAGTACAAAGTAAAAGACAATTTAAGTTCAAATCAAATCTCAGGATGGCATTATGAAACTAAAATATACCTATCTTTAGTTCCAATCACAATAAACAACGCAACATAGTCAATGTTGTTTTGAATCTAAAATTAACGCCACCACAAAATGACGGATTAAGTATTTTTAAGCACCAAAAATTGTTTGAAGAGTTAAATACAACAAATTAAGGAAACATATCCAGGAAAGCTTGATTTATAAAATACTAGCTTCTACTCGCGGCTTCGCTAGCGTGGTAAAGTTTTTTTTAAGAATTGTAGCCTGTGTGTTATTCTAACTATATTCTTTTAAAGTTTCATCTAAATTCATTCAGTAGCTTATTCGTGAACTAACTATCCATCCAATCCAATGGCGTTTAAACGCCATAACAAATAATTTTGTAATGTCCAAAATACTAAAGATGTTTCATTTGTATATTTAAAACAATTACTAATTATTTTGTTTCTTTTATAATTCAAAGCCTACATATATTTTGACCCACTCACTGCAGCTCACACTTGGCCGTTTCCGAACGAACGTTAATCCGTTGGCAGTAAATT
>NJDC01058158.1:23462-38484 GCA_002245475.1 Calephelis virginiensis | reverse complement strand
GACTACTCAAAAGGATTTCGTTTGATTACCCACATGATCATACGAACATATTCGTCTGTATTTCTAGATTGTATGTTTATTTTATTTGTAGTGTTTACTTGTGTACTTTTTATACGTATCCTTGACTTATAGGCAGTACCTATCATAACCATATTAAGACATACTGCTTAGGTCGTATTTAGATTATATGAATTATCCGAAAAATAATAGTTTCTTTATATATTTTCTATTAAAAAAAAGTTGATCGGGATTGGATGTGTGCCCGGTTGGCGATAGGCTTTCCACCTATCACATTGTGGGACTTAGTGTCTTCGACTAGTCGCGGATGCCCTAGTTGTGCCTCTGCCTACCTCTTCGGGAATATTGGCGTGAAGAGTCTTTTTTTAATAGTTTTGTTCATTTGGGAAAGATATTCATTCATTCACAAGCCATTGTCTGTGGTATCGTCTTTTATATTTATAAGGCTACAGAATGGTTACAAAACTCAGGTTACAAATCATATAAGGTCCTAATAGTTTTCAAGTTGTGGTTGGGAGCTGTGCAGCAAATTGCCCGGGTATATATCCGTCGCCTTACCTATTCCCGCCACCCATATGACTGCCTTCATGGGCGCCGCCAGGATTATTTTCAGGGAGGTGCATCTCCATCGATCCATTATATTTAATGAACCTATATAAAATATAAAAGCTAAGGCTGAAAATATGAATAATACATATAAAAAATAACTCGAAAAGCATTACTCTTCCTCTGATTCAGGTAAAAAAAAACCATGTAATTTCTTCCCGGACAGGGGGGTGCAAATACACCCTTGCACCCTGCTGCCGGCGCCCATGACTGCCATATTCCGGTTTTGAGGGTAGGGTAGCCGGTACACTTGCACCATTAGCTTTACATCCCGGCCTCAGGACAGCGACACACCTGTAACATCTATAGTGTTTATAGGCCATTTCTTATCAGCAGTTAGAGCCGTGTATTTATTCGCTGAAGTCTTTTTATTAAATTAATAAAAATAACTACTTAAAAAAACTGACTTTAAAACTAAAAAGTAAAAAATGAGAAAGATTTAATATTAATTACTTAAATCTAATCTCGCAAGTAAATTTGATTCACTTGGATGACTTAGTGACAAGATTACAGACACATCGGGATTCAGCAATTTGCTATAAAGATATTTAGTAAGGTTATTTATATATAGCCTTAAACCATGCTATAAAGATATTTACTTATAAGACAATTAAATTAAATCATATATACAATAAACTAATACACACTAGTTTATTGTATACTAGCTGCTACCTGCGGCTTCGCCCGCGTTTTCACAGAAACCAGGTGTGCGATCGGGATTAAAAATAGCCTATATGTTAATCCAGGTCACAATCTATCTGTCTTCCAAATTTCAGACAAATCCGTTCAGCCATTCGAGCGTGAAAGAGTAACAAACATCCATACAAACTTTCGCATTTATAATATTAATAGGATATGACTTAATTTAATTATCTTACGAGTATATGTAAATATCTTTAAAGCAAATTGCTGAATGCCGATGTGTTTGTTATCTTGTCACTAAGTCATCCAAGTGAATCAAATTTACTTGCGAGATTTGATTTAATTTATTAAAAATAGACACCGTGATAGATGAAAGTAGATAAAAATGTTCATAACATAAAAACGAATGGGCCTACCTGAATCATTTTTTGGGGGACCAATTCTAAACTATTCCGCATCAAACAAAAAAAGAATAACGTAAATCGGTTTCGCAAAATCGGAGAAATCGGTTTAAATACATAAAAAAAAAATTTAGACCGAATTGAGAACCTCGTCGTATTTTTCATGGCGGTTAATACTTAATCAAACGTTTTTTAAGTAGGTATAACAAAAAAAGTATTCGTCGGATGTTGATCAAAGTAAATGTAATTTTAATGCACTAATGCTAAAAATCGACTTTTATTTATCCTTCTAAGTTTCCATCATCTTATACAAATTTTATGGAAATGGGACGATTTTTCGAATAAAAAAAGATTATTTTAATTGGTTGACTAATGATGAAGAAATCAAGCAAGATGTATAAAAATATACATATTATAACCTTCTTTTAGATTTCTCTCTCTCTCTCTCTGTAAGAGAACAATATGTTTTTAAAGATTTGGCATGAACGTGAGCATCTGCCTCTAACTTTTTATGTAAATTGCATAAAGTTATCACCCGATTTCGTATAATCGGACTTTAATTATTCATAATAAGTCATAAGACGTCTTTGTCAATCATATCAGGATCTTAGAGAAGCGGTAGATAGCTTTCGTAAAAATAATCGTGACACTAATTACCTACTTAATGAATACTTGGGCACTTTAACTGTACAAAATTTTACAAAATGCCATCAAAATTGCGACCATCTTTTATTTCGAAAACACAGAAATCGCCTTTGTGGTCTAGCGATCCGGGTGTTGGACTTGACTACATGAGGTCCCCGGTTTCGAATCCCGGGTCGTCCAACAAAAAGAAAATTGGATTTTTCCAATTTTCTAATAAAAAACAATTTTGGTCGGGATTGGAAATGTGCCCGGTTGGCGATAGGCTTGCCACCTATCACATTGTGGGACTTAGTGTCTTTGGCTAGTCGTGGGTGCCTTGGTTGTACCTCTGCCTACCTCTTCGGGGATATGGGCGTGAAGATACTTTTTTTTCAGAAAAACATTTGTTTGTGAAGTCCGTAGTTTTAAGATACGGCTACATAAAGTGCGGAGTCTCAGGTAAAGGTATGTGCTTACACGGCACAATTACGTTCCGGAGAAATCATTGTTAGAACTTTTGATCATGTCTGAAGAAGCCGTTTAATTAATGGGGGCCATGTTCGACAACGTCTCGTTCGTGACCTAATTTAACCTTCCGCCCGCTATTTCAGTTAGCCAGCTTTTTTGATCATGTAAGTATAATTAATGTTACATCATTATCATTGGGAAAACGAACCTTGAAATTAGTTTGTAAACTAGACGTTTTCCTCGGCTTTGGATGGATAATTAAAAGTTACTTTTGAAGACATCTTATAATCTAATGCCTAATATTCCGGTCAGAATATGTTAGGCCATTGGACTAGAACTTTGGACGGGCCTATCATAACCACGAAGTTTGGTAACTGTTGTCTGTTACCATCAAGAAACTGGAAAGCCATATGTGTGTTCGCTGTCTTATGGCATTGTTTCGGAACACTTTAGGTGAATTATACAAATTATTTAGGAAGATTTTTAACTATCAAAATTCTGAAGTAATATTTTCGAAGAATTACAATTTTCAAAGCAAATCAAAGGTTACTCTTTCAATCAAAATCATTTCTTTCAATTTAGTAATGAGAAGCGTTTAATTTAAAAAAAAAATAAGAATTGACTTACTTTATGTAATTGCCACTGTACATACTCGCCTACGATATTGGTTCAACGTATTGGATTTTTAGTGGTCAATGTTTAATATTTATACAACTAGTAACACACTTCCAAGTACCTAGCTCTCTACAGGTTGAACTAACAACTGTTCAACGTAGGTATATTGCAGAGATAATATCTATTTATGAGATAAAAAGAATAACTCAATAAAAATGTGTGTATCAAGGCTATGTATAACAAAATAGTAATACAACTAAACCTGCGTATGAAATACAAAAAAAAGTTTGTAGTTTCTACGTATCATATTCCGGCTACATAACTTAAAACGAGGGTTACTTAAATTTGTGTAGGGTTGTCTGTTTATATTTTCACACACAAACTACTGAACTGATTTTACCAAATTTTGTGTATCTCGCGGGTGAATATTTAGGATACCTTTTTCTTCGGTAAAATCGTCATTTCCCATCAAAAGTCATTTCAACGTGGGTTGCAAGTGTTTACCTACTTTATCAATTATTTTGTTTTTCAATTTGTAATAGAAGTCCATGGATAATTTTATTCTGTACTTACTTAATTTATCTTACGTTATCGTTGCCTTTTTTCAACGATAGTAATAAAAAAACAACGCGTATAGTGCTGTCAAACTAGTTTGTACACGACATTTCTACAGTGTTATTTTTTTTGTTTTTTGTTTTTTAATTTTATCCCAATCGGGGAAAGGCAAAGGATCTGTGTCCATACAGCCACGTCTTCCGTATTAATAAATCTTTTTCTTGTTATATATTTTCAATTTATGTCTTCTATATTAATTCTAAATTTCAGTCATTAGTCACTATTTACACAGTCTTGTCTGGATCTTGAGTAAAGCGGTGGTTTCGTTACACAAGCTCGTTTATGAGATTTGGCGGCAGCGAGGAAATTCACGATACACTAATTTCTTTATGATTATTTCATTAGTGCACTTTCACTGAACAAAATCAAACTAATTCCCACCTAAATTAACCAATTTTACTCATATTTTACACTAAATTCAATAATTGTGAAAAAATTACGACCATCTTCATTCACGATGGCGCCAAAACTCTCTTTTTTTTTCTTTCTTTAAGTTTTGACCCTCACGTTAGTATTTTGCCATTAGTCAAGTAGAAAATTGCATAAAATTTTACATCAATTTTAATAAGTTATAATTAATCATAAGTCATAAGTCGTCAGTAAGTCATGTCAGGCTCTTGGGTAAAGCGGTGGCCTTATTACTCAAACTTGTAATGTAATGAGGTTCGGCGGCGAAGAGAAAATACACGAAACGCTAATTTCTTCATGATTATTTCATTTTGACTATTCAAAATTGACTAATTTCACTCAATACCAACACAAAATTCAATAGTTATGAAAAAACTTCGGCCATCTTTTCTCTCGATGGCGCCAAAAACTGTACTGTCTTATCAAAGATTAGTAAATATATAAATACATATATATATATAGAATTGTCACCAATGTGTACTGTTCTTTAATAAAAAGGCACTATTTTAGGACAAGTGGGGTAGTTTTATCAAGGAGTACGGAATGAAAAAAATACCAATTGGGTCAGTCGTCCAGACATGAAGTTAAAACATTTTTAGCTTTACCGAAATAAAAATAGAAATAGAATTAACTAGACGAAATAGAGATTTGAACTTTATTGGTTTTACTCTTGTTAATGTAGTTGATTATTGTTATATACACATATCTTGTTCCCCGTGTTTTTCCGGGCTCGATATCAGAATAGACCAGTGGTTTCCAAAGTTGTTTAGGATATGACCCATCTTAAAAAAAGTTCCCAAACTCGGGACTCACCTATTCCTGTCGCCTAAGAAATTCAGTCCTCCTAGACACGCCAAAGGTAGTAATGATGCGTTGCCATCTTGAGGCCGGGATGTTAGGTCGGGAGCAAAAGTAAGTTTATCCTCCGAACCGGAACACGTCATGATGTTATGGCGGCAGAAATAGGTAATTTGTTTTATTATTTTATTCAGTTAAAAAAAATATTAGAAACCAACAATATCATTTTTGAAACTTACCCTTAAGCCATACTTATGGGTTTGATGAAAAAAAATGAGTTTCAGTTCCTTGCATGGGGGAACCCCCAAATTTAATTTTTTTTTCTATTTTTGGGGGAAAATCTTAATGCGGTTCACAAAATACATCAACTTACCAATTTTTGACATTATTGTTCATATAGTTTCGGAACAGACAGACATGGCGAATCTATAAGGGTTCCGTGTTTTTTCTTTCGGCTATGGAACCCTAAAAATGCACAGTGTTAATACACAATTTTTCACGTCATTGTGTCATCATACTAAAATATATACTGTTAAAAAGACCCTTATGTACTTGTAGATAAATCTAAGTAAGTTATACAAATGCCTACTCACATGGAGACTCAAATCATAGTCTTGTAGTTTTCGATGGCTTTAATATGCTAACCTCTCAACCAACACGGCGGCATATCACGATACAAACATATTCTGTATTTCTAATTGTTACTTTTAGAAAAAAAAGTATCCTAACGCCCATATCCCCGAACAGGTAGGCAGAGACACATACAGGCATCCACGACTAGCCGAAGACACTAAATCCCACAATGTGATATCGCCAATCGGGCACGTATCCAATACCGATCCAATACCATTTTTTTATTAGAAAATTTGAAAAACCCAATTTTCTTTTTGTTGCCCGACCCGGGAATCGAACCCGGGACCTCATGCAGTCAAGTCCAACAGCTGAACCGCTAGGCCACAGAGGCTATACTTACTACTTTATATTACTTTTAAAATCCAACAAAAAGAACGCCGTAATATAAATCAAACAGAAACAAAACAGCACCGAATAAATACTCGTACTTAGCTCAAGGATGTTTGCTTAAGCCTTAGAAACAAATAATGAAAAGTAGCTCAGGTTTTGAATCAGGAGTTAGATATTGCGATATTTTTTGTTCTTGATTTTGAATGTGGTTTAATATATACTTAAAGTAGTACAATTGAAATTATGCGCTTCGGCTATATTCGTCAAGCTTCGGAAATTAAATGTATTTTAAAGATATCTATATAGAGTTGTTATTACATAATTAATCATTTCACTTAAATTCAGATTAGGCCAGACAATTTAAAAATAAAAGTATAAAGTGTAAAACCGAAGCGCATAATTTAAATAGTAGTACTATACGGTTTGTAACGTATTAAAGAGAGTGCAAGCTAAGAACCCACAATTTTGTCCAATTACGATCGTCAAATTACTTACTGCATATTTCGGGACGCCAAATATTACTAATAGTTCGCCTTGACTTAAGACTTCGCGAGGAGCCAAGGGATCCTGACATGATTTCAAAGACTTCGCGAGGAGCCAATGGATCCTGATATGATTCCAACAGAACAAGAAATAACCGTGGTCTATAAGTATCATAGATATCACAGGCGCATCGCTGTCTTGTGGCTAGGGTTGTTAGACACATTGTATAAGTGTACCGGCTACCCTACCCTTCAGAGCGGAACATGACAAAGTCACTATGGCGGCAATAATAGGCAGGCGGCGATGGGCTATTCCCTACCCTAAATTCTACCACCAGTGGTCTTGTTCGTAATGATCTATATTTTAACCAGTGCTCACTTGTCACTTGACTGATGGTCTATTCTACCTACTCAACGGATCCTGATCAACACGGGAAAAATCATTCACCATTTCTTTGATACTAGCATGGTAACAAAGTTTTACCGCAAATCCATCATATGATTGGCTTTGGAGTTGTGCGTAAATAATGAAATACACAATTTTTTTGCTAAAGGGAGTTCAAACATGCAGTTAATTTTCCAGTCTTAAAACTGGTCGTCACCGTAACCAAAACCGTCACAGCATTGCCACGACACAGTTGCGACGTTATCACGACACCTTTAAGACACAGTCATGACATCGTGCTCTCTGTCACTGTCAAAAAATCGTGTATGACCACAAACAAATTACTATCCAGTGACGAAACTTCACGATATTATCACTCACACCTTCACCGTCATGAAATCTTCACCAACACCGTGTTGGTCCGGGCTCCTTTGCAGAATAGACCATTTGCCTTCCTGCCAGGTAGCTCGTAAAAGGCGAGTACAGGCTTACCGTCACTAGCACCGTGATATCTGACTAGGTGGTAGAGTTTTGCAGCGACTCACACGGTTTGGTACCACCGCCTTACCTATTCCTGACGTCATAACGTCATGACGTGTTCCGGTTTGGAGGGTAAGGTAGCGTAAACCTACTTTTGCTCGAGGCCTAACATCCCGGCCTCAGGTAGGTAGGGTAGGGTTTTTTTAATAGATAAAGTGATTGAAGAGGAAGGTTTATATGTATATTTTATACCCGTGCGAAGCCGGGGCGATACTAGCAACACGTCCCAGCTTCGCACGGGAAGACAAACTTTTATGTTGTACATGCAAACCTTTCTCTTGAATCACTCCATCTATTGAAAAAAATGCAACGAAATCCGTTGCGTAGTTTTAAATATTTAAGCATACATAGGGACTGTTTGCAACAGTATATTGTTTTCGCCAGAAATAGCCTCTACTTAGTTATCTAGGTGATATTACAGTTGAACTAACAAAATAAAATCTTAATAGGTCTTATTGTTTAGATTTGGAAATAAACAAAACCAATTTCGTTATACAAAGCACAGAAATCGAAGCATCGTCCGAATAAATACTTGGTTCACGAATGTTTGTTGAAGCCTTAGCAACAAATTTCAAAGAAAACTAGTACAGGTTTTATTTTGAATGGCTAATGTGTTGCTAACTTTGCGGTTTTCATAACTTCACCGGGCTTTGTGGGCAAGTAGAATGCTGCCTAAGACATCATTATTTAAATGGATGAACTGTTTCCTACAACGTCTGTTTTCCGGCAGACCGAACAATGACTTGGTGCTGCGTTCTGGTGAGTGGATTGATTAGAGGAGTACTGGCTCGGCACTCGGCGTTACGCGGCGGGCGCAAAAGGCGATCGATGACGAAGTGGTAGTGTTGTGTTTTGAGTTTGTGTTGGGATCGGAGCGGAGCTGGCGTGGCTTGCCGTTGTCGGATCGGTGGAATCCAACAGGACAGATCGCATAGAACGGACGAGGTCTGTTAATGGTTTGCGGTAAAGTTTGCGTCCGGAGTATACACGCAGGTCCTAACACCGGATTCGGGTGAGCACTTATGTAGGGTTTAAATCAGAGAAGACTTACTCAATAGAGTAGAACATCGACATAATGAAATTAAAGTAAATAAAAAAAACCGTCCACAATGAAGTTTGTTATATAAATTTGAGGTTGATTTAAAATAGGCCAACTGCCAAACCTCACGATCCTGGCAGAATTGCGTAGCTTCCTCCGGATTCATTCCCCTTTTTTATACAAACACGCCGGTTTCGGAGACTCTTGCCACCACATTCGGATAGCAACCGAGTGATTTGATCGTGGAATGTCAACCCAGGTTTCCCCGAATACCTACATCCATCCACATTTGCATTGTATATCTGCTTTGTCAATCTTTCATCTGTCATTCTATCTACATGACCAAACCAGCAGAGCGTGCCCTTTCTCATTTTAACACCGTTACTTTCTTGCAAGGAGATCCGAGAACGAGTGGAAACTCTTTCTCGGACCTCCCGGTTATAAATGCGGCCAGCGAGCGTAACACCATAGATTTTCCGTACGCTCTCCTTTCGACCCCATTTATCCTACTCTCATGCTTTTTCTGACATACTCAACTCTCGCTTCCATACAATAACGTTGGGATAAGCTTAGAATTATGCAAAGTGAGTCTGGTACTTTGACTCAAAACCTCGAATAGCTTACCCAACATTCCATTAACACTATTCCCTGTACAAACTCTCCTGTGTACCTTCTAATCCTGCTAAAAGCACAACCAAAATATCAAATTTAGTTCACTGGTTCTAGCACTACATACTAACTAAAACTCTAACATCCGTTCTGGTTTCGTTTCTCTCAAACACTATAAATTTGGTATTTATTGGTATTTTGGTATTTGGCATACAAATGTATGCCGCTTTATCTACAATCACCTTCTATAACTGTGACCAGTGTTTGCAGATCAAATGGTATAGAGCCCAAAAGTACAGCATCAGCTGCATAAAGCAGGCAGGTCACCACTTGGTCACCCATAAGCATTCCCATATTCATTGACCTGAACATTTAAAGACATTTGTCCAAATACGAAACAAACAAGCGGTTTAACAACGACAACCCTGTTTGACGCTTGGTTGACATAAAACCAAGGTGATATGTATGCCGTCACAGGAAACCTTCTGGCCCACAGCCAGATGCTTCTGTACGAAGTTGCAGAGCGAAAACACAACAGACTAGTAGGGTTACTCTTGAATCTCGATATCATGCTAATTGGAAATTGGAATCGTATATGTCACTTTAGGTACTTTTGAACACAGAATTAGGGGATTATTAACATTTAAATACAAATAAATTCAACGAATAGGATAAAATAATTTACTATTTTAACTAAATGGTAATAATTCGCCAGTATTGTGTTCAAGAGTACCTAAAATGACATATTCGATTCCAACTTCCAATATTGCATGAATCGAGCTTCGAGAGTAACCCTACTGAAACCACCTTGTGCCTCCCACAAATAACAACAGTAATAAATTATTGAATCGAAATGAAATAACAAATATGTATCCTTGTCTAACATCCATAACGAAAATATATAATTTTCTTACTTTAGTGTTATCAATTTGATTATTCACTTTATTCAATTTTCTATTTTAAGCATAGATTACCACATTCATACACAAACTAACATATTAATTCTATTTTTTGGAGTTTAAACACCAGTAAACTTCTATTAAATATTGACCAAGGCCAAAAACTAGCTCAACTGTTTCAAGTTAAGTTTCAAATCTGAAATCTAGGTTACTTTGAATAAATAGAATAAGAACCAACGTAATACAAATATCCTTTATTATTTGTTTTTGGGAGACAAACAAAAATAATGGCACAACATAAAGCAAACTGTAACCGAAACAGCGCCCGAATAAATACTTGGCTCACGAATGTTTGCTGAAGCCTCTGGAACAAATGCAAAGAAAGCTACAGGATTTGGAAGTACTGCAACTGTATTTTATACATGTTAAAGTACTAGATAATTCACGTAGGTGTATGTAACGAATTTTAATATTCTTTGATATAACTATATACTAAAAAGAATTTCTTTTTCCCTTGGCCATCACACTTTTGCTTATTCCAGGTTTCAAGGGAAGGGGTTCATAAGTTTGACGGGTGAGTGTGCGTGTGGGTGCGCGCTTGTGCGTGTGTCTGTCTGTCTGTGGTATCATACATTTTGAACGGATAAACCGATTTCGATTCCGATTTTATGTTTGAATTTTTTATTACCTGAATTACCTCTCAGTAACTGGGTACTTTCTTAGAATTGTGTACAAATTTTAAAATAAGTATCTACGAAACACAAATTAAACGAAGGATTTTATGTAACATACTATTGTTAAAATGAATTTAAAATTTATTATCGTACTATCAACAAAGTTTATTTATTACTTTGACTAACTTTGACCTTCTATAATGAATAATATCCAGTAAAATTGATTAATGTAACACGTTCTCTAGACAGTTTTGTTATTATTTATACTTAACTATATTAGCTATTTTATCCATAGCCGTTCAAAGTTATTAAGCTTTTGCCTATTAACTTTTTCCATAAATAGCCTATGTTTTCATGTATAAAGTGGTCCATTATTGAATCACGACCTTTAAAATATTCTTAGACTTTTTTTGGTATATTACTACTAGTCATTCCTTTCCGTCCACGTTTGAAGTTAAACTTGAAAATATTCTTAGACTTTTTTTGTATTATTACTACTAGTCATTCCTTTCCGTCCACGTTTGAAGTTAAACTTTAAAATATTCTTAGACTTTTTTTGGTATATTACTACTAGTCATTCCTTTCCGTCCACGTTTAAAGTTATTTGTTAATGAGAAGCACACAACTTTCCTGATAACTAGAGACATTGTGGTGGTTCCGTAATAAGGCCAGTTGCTGCACAGCACTCGATTTCTTGAAAATGACCAATTAAGCGTGTGCATACGTTAAATGGCTTCTAAAAGATGCCAGGCATAGACGGAGATGGTTTACTTAGAACAAGAGATCAACACTAATGTTGAGAAAATATAACTATAACAAATGAGTTCTTCTGCCGAATTTCGTTTCACCCGTTCAGTTTGTAAGGGAAAGAATAAAATGTTTTTCTCTTCCTCCTTTTGTTCTGTTTTGTTAGTTTTTCCCTTTTTCTAATCTTTTAAACCTTTCTTGACCTTAAACAAATAATTCGAACTCTAAATTGGCCAAATCGAACCTATTTGGCCAATTTCCGCTAATTCAGCTATCCTTGAATTTTAGCGAGACTAACGATTGCAATTAATTTTTATAAATATTGATAAACGTTATAAAATTATACTTCTAATTTACTAGGTGGTAGAGTTTTGCACCGACTGTCCCGGATTCGTACCACTGCTTTAGCTGTTTCTGCCGCCATTAAGTCAGTGCCATAGGGCCCAACATTCCGGTCTCAGGTTGGCAACGCATCATTACCGCCTTTGGTGTCTCTAGGCGGCGTGAACTACTTACCATCAGGAAATCCGTCTGCTTATTTGTCTTCCAATATCATAAAAAATCCTATGTTACGAAAGTTAGTGAACGTCTTTTAAGTTTAGGGTGGAAAGCTTGGAAGGAGTGAACATGTTACATATTTTACTGTAACATGGGAGGCGTGGTTCAAATAAATCCTTAACTCACGAGGGAAGAACACACTAGACTTCAAATACGTCTACAGACTTTTGTTAACTTAAAAAGCTTAAAAGAGACATTTTACAGACAACTTTGGCTTACAGACACCATAAAAAAGTATATTCACGCCCATATCCCCGTAGGCAGAGGAACAACCAGGGCACCCACGACTAGCCGAAGACACTAATTCCCACAATGTGATAGGTGGCAAGCCTATCGCCAATCGGGCACATTTGCAATCCCGACCAACATTTTTTTTTATTAGAAAATTGAAAAAACCAAATTTTTCGTTTTGTTGCCTGACCCGGAAATCGAACACGGGACCTTATGCAATCAAGTCCAACCCTGGTATCATTAGACCGTTGAGGCGATTAACAGTCACCATAGTAATTGTAAGTTTTCCCGGTGTTGGTTCGGGTCCGCTGAGTAGCAATACGTAGCAATAATTACTTTTATAATAAATTAAAATAAAAAAAAGTTTTTTAGAATAAGCTTTTATTTTAATTATCTAAAAAGAAGAAAATAATATTTTTTCTTTAAAAATATTAACTATGAACTTACAATATCATTATACACAACTTATATGACCATAAAAGCTTCTCGCGCGATTTTCTTTCGTAAATAAACTTGTAGGTACCTACTTATTGATTTTTGTAAAATCTGCTAAGTTTTAATTAATAAAATTTCAATTTAATTAAATATTGATCAACCCGACAAGCAAGTGCGGTCATATAAGTTGCGCATAAGGCGGTTGTAAGTTCATAATTAATATGTTTAAAGAAAAAATATCATTTTCTTCTTTTTAGATCAAGTAAGTATCTTCACGCCCATATCCCCGAAGAGGTAGGCAGATTTACAACCAAGGCACCCACGACTAGCCGAAGACACTAAGTCCCACAATGTGATAGGCGGCAAGCCTATCGCCAACCGGGCATATTTCCAATCCCGACCAACATTTTTTTTTATTAGAAAATTGGAAAAATCCAATTTTCTTTTTGTTGGCCGACCCGGGATTCGAACCCGGGACCTCATGTAGTCAAGTCCAACACCCGGACCGCTAGACCACAGAGGCGATTTCTTTCTTTTTAGATGATATAAATAAAAACTTGTTCTAAAAAACTTTCTTTATCTTAAATTATTTTGTACTTTTTAGTTATCGCTGGTTTATTGGCTAGCGTTTCCTAGTCAGTTCATCTCATTTCAGGCATCTTTGTTGCAAGGTCGTTTGCCGGTTAATTTCGAACAATCCTGTTCTTCAATAAGGAAATCTTCCATCTTGCCCTACTTGTCGAGCATCCCAGAGCTCTGTTTTTTATGACATTGAAAGGCAAACAAGCAGACGGATTTCCTGAAGGTTATAAATTCACGCCACCTAGGGACACCAAAGGTGATAATGGTGTGTTGCCAACCTTAGGAAGCGATGTAAGGCCTCGAAGTAACATAGGAACCATTACCAGTACCAGTACCATTGGAAGGCAAACAAGCAGACGGATTTCCTGATGGTAAGAAATTCACGCCACCTAGAGAGACCAAAGATGGTAATGGTGCGTTACCAACCTTAGGCCGGGACTAAGGCCTCGAGCAAAAGTAAGTTTTACGGCTACCTTACCCTCCGAACCGGAACACGTCAACGACAAGCGCTCACGGTGTGGTGGCAGGAATAGGCAAGGCGGTGGTATGCGCACAATGGGCTCCATTGTGTGATATTACATAGTCCCATAATGTAGTTGGTGGCAAATCTGGGGGCCCGTTATTCAATACTGGACAATTTTTTATAAGAAATTGATTAAACATATTTGTAAGTTTACCGACCTGAGAATCGAAACAGTAGCCTCATATAGTCAACGCTAACACGGGACCACAAGGCTACAAATCAGTTGTAACTTGTATCGTTTAGTTGTAACATTAACATTTTGGTCTGGACTTATTTGCAGTAGGTAAATAGCGAGCACAGGTTTACCGTCACTTACACCGTGACATCCTGCTAGGTGGTAGTATTTAGCAGCGACTTACCGCATTGGTACCACCGACTTACTTATTCCTGCCGCTATAGCGTGTTGCCGTTGACGTATTCCGGTTCGGAGGGTAAGGTAGCCTCAGGTTGGCAACACACCACTACCACCTATAGTGAATTTATTAACATCAGGAAATACATCTGATTGTTGCCTTCCAAAGTCATAAAAAAATTATTTCATTATGTGAAAGAGCCAGGAAAATAATAGCTACGGAATCCAATATTACTTGGATATCTCATTTGGTAACAATGAGTTTAAACTAATAAGCGGTTTCATCATAACCGGTGTATATTCTCGTCTTACTGAACAATGGTTACAAGCGCAAACAGAAGCGGTTATAGTACGGGATATTCTTTTATTTCACATTTCATTCTGAAAATATATTGCTTACTAATCTCTCCTGTTGAGATTTCTTACAGCAGTTATTCTATATAATGTTTATGCATCACGAAAAGTACTAAATCGGTTTTGATATAGTTTTTCATTTAGTAAAAGTAGAGACCCAAAAAAAATTACTGAAAAAGTTTCAATCTACAAAAAGTAATATTATACATTATCATATAGATATTTTTTCGGGATATTACGATTTTAATTTGTTCTAACCGGACCTATACACCCACCGTACTTAGACTGTATAAAGACATGATGCATGATGACTGAAGCTATAATACTTCTGGATATTATGCTCCTAACAAAAACCTGATGCCATTTTCCAATATATCTGCTTCTTTCTGTTTGCTGGCCTCTCTGTCATTTTGACTTTTAATTAATATCGCAAGATTCTCTGATTGTTTTTGTG
>NJDC01058157.1:141376-152109 GCA_002245475.1 Calephelis virginiensis | reverse complement strand
GGCGACGCGTACCGATCCGCCCTCGTTGGTACGAAAAGAGGCAGATGCGGCGATGGAGGCCGCCACCCATCACGCCAGGCCCGGACAGGCGAATCGAGGAGTAGAGAGTGTCAAATAGGCATGTGAGAGCCCCCTCACATGTTGATATTGATGTTAATATTGGCGTCAAGCAGGGATGTGTGTTGTCAGCGCGCTTGTTCATCTTATATTTGGACAAATGTCTTCAAAGGTAAAGATCATTGAATGTGGGAATGCGTATGGGTGACCAAGTGGTGAACTGTCTGCTTTATGAAGATGATGCTGTACTTTTGGGCTTTACACCATCTGAGCTGCAAACACTGGTCACCGTTATGGAAGGAGATTGTAAAGAAAGGGACTTACATTTGAATGCGATGAAAACCAAAATAATGGTGTTTGAAAGAGACGTAGCCAGAACGGATGTAAGAGTTTTGGTTGATGATGTAGTGCTGGAACAAGTGAATGAAATTGTATATCTTGGTTGTGCTTTTAGCAGGGATGGAAGGTACACCGCGGATGTATAGAGGAGAGTGAGTGCAGGGAAAAGTGTGAATGGAGCGTTGGGTAAGCTATTTCAAAGCGAGGTTTTGAGTCAAAAAGCTAGACTCGTTTTGCATAATTCTGTGCTTATTCCAACGTTATTGTATGGAAGCGAGAGTTGGGTATGTCAGAAAGAGCATGAAGGTGGGATAAATGCGGTCAAAATGAGAGCACTACGGAAAATCTGTGGTGTAACGCTCGCTGACCGCATTCGTAACAGTGAGATCCGAGAAAGAGTGGGATTGAGAGAAAGTGTTGGTGTTAAAATGCGAAAGGGCATGCTCCGCTGGTTCGGTCATGTGGAAAGAATGACAGATGAAAGATTGACAAAGCAGATATACAATGCGAATGTGGATGGATGTAGGTAATCGGGGAGACCAAGGCTGACATTTAACGATCAGATCAATCGGATATTATCCGACGGTGGTGTCAAGAGTCTCCGAAACTGGCGTGTTTGATTGAAAAGGGTTATGAATGTGAAGGAAGCAAGACAGGTTTGTCAGGATCGTGAGGTCTGGCACTCGATACTCTCTGCCTACCCCGTAAGGGACTTGGCGTGAAGATATGTATGTATGTATGTATGTACGATATCACAGACATGTCGTCAGCGTTATGGTACCAATTAGCTCCCTCAAGGTGCTGGATTGCACCCCAGGTTGGAAGGCTTGGTACTCTGGGGGAATGGGGGGCGGGGCCAGTACGCGTCGCCTGCCTAACCTAACCCGCTCTGTAATACTTTCGGGACAGAATTGTAGTCCAGTGAACTGGCAGGAATCGCGACCATTACACTTTTAATAATATATTTAATTAATAATATATTTGATTAAGTGTCAAATTACCGGATAAAAGCTTCAGCTGTTTTTAATACGACGCCTACTTATTTTAGTAAATTTATCTTTGTAACGCAAGGACTATATCGACGAAAGAAAGCGTAAACGCTGTAACCCTTGAAAATTCGAAAATACGTTTTTCACATTGTTAGAATGAGAAAAAAAATCTGCATCGTATGAACCGATTATGAGAGTCACTTCATACGACGCAGATTTTTAAGAGGTCGCTATTAAATTACCGAGTTCTTAGTCTAAGAGCGCAAGATATTTTTTAGCTATATTTATGAGGAATTATCTGAGTTGGTAAACTTCGTACCGATGAACATTGACAACTATTGACAATTTGATATTTGGTTTTTCTGCTTACCCTGTAGTTTTCTCAGTTTTTAATTCTTCGTAGGAACCTACTTTTAACTATTACTAATGTAACAAAAATGATAAATAGCGAAACTGGTTTTTAACGACTGATGTGATTACCAACGGTAATCAGAATTCATTTTTATGTATAGGAATAACTATTAGCCGCAGTTTCGCCCGCGTATTCTACTTAGTCAATATTAAGCTCTCCAACGGTACCCGTAGAGATTTTAAGATTATTATCAAAGGTCTTTTTTTAATATTAACATTAGTTTAGCTATTTTGACATTTCTTGACAACTACTAACAGAAGTTTCTGTGTTATTTAAAAACACACATCATTACAAACTATTACGACAGTAATTTTACATTAAACGAAGGTGATCCTCCAGGGGTAGAGTGGTAGGAGGGGTCACTCTAGATGCGTGGTAGATCACAATTAAAGTTCATAAGATCAACAATCCATCATTTACAATTTCTTGGATATAATATTTCCCCGTGTTGGTCCGGGCTCCTTTGTAGAATAGACCATCTGCCTTCCAGTGCCATACAGCTCGTAAAAGGCGAGGGTAGGATTGCCGTCACTAACACCGTGATATCTGACTAAGTGGTAGAGTTTCGCAGCGACTCACTCGGATTGGTACCTCTGCCTTACCTATTCCTGCCATAACGCATGACGTGTTCCGGTTCGGAGCGAGTTTAGAAGTTTTAACCTATTCCAAAAAAAAAAAGTGCGTAATGCCGCTAAAGAAGTTCTTACTTCAGAAATGAAACTATGGAGAAGTATTTAGGCGGTCTAGTGTATGTATATATAATTTGCTTAAAAACCTTACTTTTCTTTTAAGATTTTTGTTTAAACATCTAAGTTCTAACTTCTAATCTAAGGTTAAATTGTTTTAAGTTGGTCTAAGATGCTTGCTACCGCATATAATTGTACCATTGGCTCTGAACAATTCTGCCCGGTATACCTTGATCGAAATCAAACGTTCGAAGTTCACTACTTCGGCATAGCGATCTTTCGAAGTTACATATGTCGATTTAATGAACATTCTCAATGCAACACTTCGTCATGCCGTACAGTTTTACTCACTTTATATCACTGATGAAGATTATGAATTCAGTACACCAACGTTTCAAACTTCGATATTCCGTAGTACAGTCGAAAAATAATTATTGCGAGTTTTTTTTGTATTCTACCCTACATAATCTAAAGACCTATTGTTTAAAGTACTTTATTACAGTCTACAAAAAAGCATGTACGTTGTCGAATAGTTGGTGTCCAAAATTATAGTTATGGCCTAACGTAATACATTTCAGACCACAAACAATCCCGTTTTATAGAATTTTAAAAGTTTGTAGGAGGAACTGCAAACTGTGTCGAAGGTATATTGTAAAGATTCTATTACAAATAAAATTTCTTTGAGTCTTAATATCATGGAACTTGATGTCTTCGGCTAGTCGTAAGTACCCTTGTGCCTCTGCCAACCTCTTCGGGGATATGGGTGTGAAGATACTGAAGATATCGTACTCTAGATATGTACTAAAACGCAAAACATATAACTATTAATCATCATTTTCATCCTTGTTGCAATGAAGACATTAATGGTTTTTATTCGTTGTTTTCAAATTCAAAAATTCGAAATTGCTTTGTTTTTCTGCTATATCTCAAATATTACAATAGTGTATTTAGCCCCAGTTTATATTTATTTTTATATAAGAACTAGCTGATCCGGCAGACATTCTTCTGTATTTTTTTAATGTGAGTTTAGTAACAAAAATGGGGTGAGTCACCCTTATCACTTAGGGGTATGAAAAATAGATAGTAACCGAGTCTTAGACCTACCGAACATGCATGAAATTTGGTAGAAATCGGTCAAGCCGTTGCGAAGGAGTACTGTAACTAACATCATTGCACGAGAATTTTATATAATACTAACAGTCCGTCCTGGCGTGGCACAAGTAAGCAAATTTCTTATATTTTAAGAAATGACTTAGCCTTTGTTCATCAGGGATTTGTTCCTATTCTCATGTATCTATGTACCCATTAAAAAGAATAAGGCATTAGGTGCGATCGTGCTCAATATGCTCATACAGTACGTATAGCCACGTGCAATGAAAAGTATACACTAGCAGATTTATAAAAAAATGTTAACTCTTAAAATTTCAAAATTAAATATCTAATTAACAATTCATATTATATAACCATCCGAGTTTCTCACAACAATGTATACATTTATGACAAAAATATGTACACAGATTGTTTTCAGATATTTATATTGAAGATCACATGCAAAAATATGACTTATCCATTTTTACTTACCATAATATGTAAACGTTATTAATTTACAAAAAATTAACCAATACTGTTTCATTTTATTGAATCAAGCGTTATTTTGCGAAAACCATTTATAACAGATGTAAAATAAGCCTTTATTTTGCTAATTCCGCGTAAGCAGTGTAACTGTTGTGGCGAATAATCCTCCAAATGACACAGAATATGACAAACCTAACTAACATTCCCACCGCCCACCTCCGCGACCAGAACACGAATAAAGGAAGAACTCGGGAAACAATATAAATTGTCACGTCCTTCGCATGTGACAACCCTTACTAAAGTTCCCACCTTCCACCTCCGCGACCAGATTACGAATAGAGTTAGAACTCGGAAAACAAAACCACTTGTCACGTTCTTCGCCAACTTTGTCGAAGCACTCACCACAGAGAACACCAACGTACGTTTCGCCTCGACACCGAGGCATCCTCAGAAAATCTACCGTACCGTAAAAACGACGACACATGAGTGACTTGCTGCCGCTTAGATTGCGCTCTTATATAGACCAAACACCCCAAGTTCTTTCTTTATTCGTGTTCTGGTCGCGAAGGTTGGGCGGTGGGAACGTTAGTTAGGCTTGTCACATTCTGTGTCATTTGGAGGATTATTCGCCACAGCAGTCACACTTCTTACGCGTAATTAGCAAAATAAATGCTTATTTGACATCTGCAATACTGTTTCACTATAATATATGCAATAATGCCTGTGAGTTTACACTGTATGTATATACTGTGTTAAATAAAATACTTTATGACCTCAATAGCCAAAAGTGATCGTAACTGAATAGGTTCGTTCGCACTGCGGTTTAAATTAAAAAAATAATTAAAAATTAGAAAGTTTGTTTTTATTTGAAGGATATCTAAAAAACATTATGGCATTTCTTTTGCAGATATGTTAATAATATCTACTTTTAATCATGTTTTTTTATTTTTATGCTATTAAATTCAATCGTGCAGATGGATTTCCTGATGGTAAGAAATTCACGCCGCCACGCATGAGACACCAAAGGTGGTAATAGTGCGCTACCAACCTAAGGCTATGATGTTAGTCCTCGGGTTAGTTTATATTATAAAGAACATTTCACCGGCAAGCACTCACTTTATGGCGGCAGGGATAGACAAGGCGGTGGTATTAATCTAGGTCAGCCGCTGTGAAACTTTACCTATGATATCACGGTGCTAGTGACGGTAAGCCTATTCTCGCATTTAACAAGCTTCCTGACAGGAAGGAAGATGGTCTATTCTCCAAAGGAGGCCGGACCACCACTAATGAAATATAACAATGTAAGATTTAATGAGAATTCATGAAAAAAAATAGGTTTATAATCTACAGGGGATGTAAAAAAATAGGCTCTGATTTGTCTTTTGACTGTAGAAAATAAAACAATGAGTGAATACAAAATAACATTTATTAATCATATCAGTCCCAATACAACATATCTATTTCTAAATTTAATATTCAACATGTCCACCTCTGTTTTGCACACATTGTCACATTATTTTACGATATCCGCACAGTCAGAATGCCAGGAGTTAAAGTTCTTCTAATTTCATTCGCAGCGTTACCAGTTCTTTCTCTCAATTCTTCAACGGACGAAATTGGATTGGGCTGACTAAACACAAGGCCCTTCATGTGCCTCCATACATAAAAATCCATGAGTTAGGTTTAGACTTCTGGCAGGCCAGGTAAAGGCCTACCTCGTCCATTTCTTGGGGTAATTTGTGTCCAGTCATCCACAGACACTTCTCATGAATGGACAGCCGGCATGCTGAAATCATATGTCCCGCATCAGATTGAGTCAGAGAAAGCAATTTCTCTCCTCCTCCTCCTCTCACGAAATTCTCCTAATATTCTCTATTTTAATTGTCAGGGAGAAAAAAGGGCCCAATCAAATAATTAGAAATGATGCTTATCTCATCGTCGTTGTGACCCCTTTACTCTCTTTTTATTGGAATGTCCGATTTCTCTCTGAATTAACTTTTCACTTCAAAGTAACAAACTTTCTAATTTTTAGTTAACTTTTGTCACCTTAGACCGCCTTCCAAACGAACCTATTTACCTTACTATCACTTTTGGCTATTGAGGTCATAAAGCATTTTATTTACCACGTAAAAAAAATTTTTTTAGATGACCGTCACATTTCAAAATATCTAATCTAATAGCCGAAAACCACCAAATTTTACAAAAAAAAACAAACAAATTCTTATATCTCGAAAACGGTTAGGTTTAGGATAAGGTATTTTTTATTCAAATCAGTTAAAAAATATTGAAGCTAGTTTAGGTAACGATTTATCTGAATTGCGCTGCAACAGGTTATTGAGGGTAGATAGAAAAAGCATAACCAAATAACAGTTAATACCACCGCTCGCCACCGAGCCCCAACCTGGCTACCTCTTAACAATACCTATCTACACGATAAAAACGAATGTTTACATTAAAGGGAAAATGACATGAAAACAATCTGTGTACATATTTCTGCCATAGATGCATACATTATTGTGAGAAACTAGGATGATTATATAGTATGAATTGTTAAGTGGTTATTTGTTTTTGAAATTTTAAAAGGTAAGGAAATAGGAATCAAGAACTTTACTGCGGCAAAAAGTAGTTTATGTGTATCAGGGATATTGTCGAATTCTAATGGTGAAAGAATTTTTCAAATCGGCCCAGTGCTTTTGGAGCATATTAAACACAAACAAACAATCAATTTTTTCTTGTTAATACTATAAATAAGTTATTACCCCAGCGGAGTCGGGCCGCGTCGTTGGTGATATTCTTACGAGTGCATATTATGTAATGTCAAGCGTAATCAACTCTGATAATTTTCTAGTGAAGATATTTTGTTTAAATTATTTTTTTTTTGTTTCGAAATATATTTTGAATATATTTGAATAAATTAAAAAGTTATGTAAAGGTATTAAAATAGACTTGAATATGAAATGACTTATTTGTATAAGTATTAATATCAAGGTATGGACAACATGGTCCGAAAACAGTCAGAACTGCTATCAACTTTCAAAATGTATAAAAGTAGTATATTGCCATATTTTTGTAAACACAAATAGGTTCTTTAATATTACATTTTTTTTGCTCCTATCATTAACGGTTTCCACAGCGCATTTGATGAAAGACATTTTGTAAGTAAAGTAACTTAGTAGAGTCGCCTATATTTTCTAGTGATAAATAGCCTATGTTCATCAGGGATAATGTCGGCTTCTTATGGTGAAATATTTTTTTTTAATCAGTAAAGTAGTTGCGAATCAAATTTAATACAAAAAGACAAACAAATAAATCCTTCCTCTTTACTAGTATACAAGACAAGTTAATTAAGTTATATAATTGGGTAATTATACGTATTTGTTAAAATGGACAACTAGCAATTAAAATCTTAAAAAAATATAAAGTCAATATTATCTTTTCAAATTAGAAACACATAGAACTCGTTATACTTGCTCGTTATACTCGTTAAGTATAGTTTTAATTCCCTCCCAGGGTACCAAGCCTTTCGGCGGCGGGGGGGGCTCAGTACCCCAAGGGTGCAAGCCAGCACCTTGGGGAAGCTAATTGGTACCTCGTCGCCGGGCACTGCTGGTACTAACCACGTCGGTGTGTCCGTGAAATCGTAATCCACGGGAGGCGTCGATGTTATGTCTATCGGGCTATGATCGTGGACCGAGGGTCTTGCCTTAATTGGCCGGGCTACGAGGAAGAAAACCTCTATAAAAATTACCCCAAGCCAAGGTGTAGAGCCATACCGAGGGCTGAATGGCACAGGGGTCTGTCTGTGTCTCGAACGGTTCCAGCTTTGGATGCTTTGGCAAGGCTTATCGTATTTGCCTAGCCATCTCGGAGCGGCGTAACGGCGTGGTGGTCCTTGTAGTTCGCCCGCTACTCGTTGCATCAAGTATGAGTACATTCATAAAAATCCAAAACATAGATGTAACGGTGGAGGGCCGAGAAGGCCAAAATGATGTAGATTGTGGTGAAGGCCCTTCTAAAGGCCACACGGCAAAGGGGAGAGGCCCTTCTCAAGGCCAGGGTAGTAAATATAAAAGCCTTTCTCAGGGCAATGGAGTTGGTGATCAAGGCCCTTTGCAGAGCCAACCTGCTTGTTCCAGCTTGGTAGGTTCGTCATCGTCTGATGAGCTTTCAGACGTAGAAGCGCGGATATCAAGGAAACGAGCATCCACATTATTCTCCATGCCTTTTATATCAGGCACGGACACGGAGGGTCCGTTCCCGGTGAAAGCTCCATCGGCCAGGAGGGGACGAAAGAAGGTAGTGGGGGCTTCCAGGGACGAGTTCCTGAAGCCCTTGCCAGGACGCATCACTAAGCGTCGGGCTGGACACTCTATAACCGAGCCGGTTGAAGGAATACAAGACGGGTCTGAAAAAGAACGACCCGAAATCATCGAGAACCTCGACGGGTAGGCTCTAAGAGCCAAGGCAGGGTGCAGGATCTCCTGCATACTTGATGTTGCGAGCAAGTCCTGCAACCTCAAGGGAGAATTCGGCAGCCGACTCTTTAAGTCTTACAGTATTACAGGAGGTAGCAGAGGCGCTAGCAGGGCGTTTAGAGGAGAGGAGACAAGGAGATTGAGGGCGGATAACAACCGCCTTCGAATCGAGGTCGACCAAATGAAGGCTGAAATAAAAGCGCTCCGCCAAGGGTTTGCTGAAGTCAAAACTGAGGCAACTACAGCTGCAATAGCGGCTGCAACTTCAACTGCAGCGGTAACAGTGGCGCCTGCGGAATTTGTGGAGGAGCTTTAACGCTCCCTCACAATTTCTCTGGGCGACATGCTGAATGTTCGGATTGCGGGATTGAAGGATCGCCTTCTACCTGCTCCGATCATCCGGCCTCCACTGGGAGCGCAGATCAGGGAAGCGAATCCAGCTTAAATCCAGGCAGTGGTGGAATCCGATGCGGGTCCAGGGAGACCAACTCACACACATAAAGTGGCCCGTAAAGGAAAAAACAAAATGAAGGGGGCTGTAATGCCAG
The DNA here is from genome assembly GCA_002245475.1 of Calephelis virginiensis. Taxonomy (NCBI): domain Eukaryota; kingdom Metazoa; phylum Arthropoda; class Insecta; order Lepidoptera; family Riodinidae; genus Calephelis; species Calephelis virginiensis. The sequence continues at coordinate 143,028 of NJDC01058157.1, read as the reverse complement.
CAGCAGTGGCGCCTGCGGCAGAAACGCCAACTGCCACAAAACCGAGACCGTCAGCCTCATATAAATTGAGGACGCAACAGGAGGAAGCCCCTCCCACCGACGTTCAGGTAGAGTCCTGGGCCACAGTGGTGCGAAGGAAAAAGAAAGGGCGAAAAGACAATGGCCAACTGCGGAATTCTGCCGGCCCTGCTCCTACCAATCCCGTCACCAGAGCCCCTGTTAAAATAATCCCCACTACGGCCATCTCGAAGGGGCAAAACCCACTCAGATTGCACATCTGGCGGAACTGAAGGAACCCAGATCTGAGGCGGTGATTTTAACGCTGAAGTTCACTGCCGCAGAAAGAGGTATAACGTACGCGTCCACTTTAAGCAGGGCGCAGTGCGAGATTGACCTGGTTGAATTGGGCATCAACCGGGTCTTCTTCCGCACGACGGCCACAGGAGCCCGAATGCTGGAGATCTCGGGTTCCCAGGTAGGAGAGAAGGCCGACAAGCTGCTGCGAAACATCCAAAATAAAGATGGGGGAAATCAGCTGGGGTCGTAGAGGCACCGGCTCCACCCGGGTGACCTGTCCCGTGCTGCAGAAGGGCAGGTTGCTCATCGGCTGAAGCTCGTCGAGGGTGGTGGCACTGGAGGTAAAACCCCTGCGGTGCTACCGCTGCATGGCACTGGGCCATGCATTCGCACAATGCCCTGCCAATGCGACAAAGAGGGGTGACCTGTGCTTTAGGTGTGGAGGCACAGGCCACAAGAAGGTTGCTTGCGTACAGGCCAACCCGCGCTGTTTAATATGTGCAGACGCTAGAAGGCCCTCTGCGCATGTAATAGGGGGCCGCAAATGTGCTCCCCGAAATGTTAAGGGTAGGCCCATTTCTCGTGTTGCAGCGGAGACAAGCAGGCCTGCTGCTGAGCCTACTGCTCCACCCGCCGTCGCGACTATGCCCGCTGCTTCCGATGAGCCGGTTGAGGTTGCGATGTCCGACTGATGGACAGGGTCGGACATCGCAACATTCTGCAGACGAATATTAACCTGCTCAGGGCTCAAGATCTGCTCATGCAGATCCTGGTGCAGTGGCAGATAGACTTGATGGTGGCCGCTGAGCCATACTGCGTCCCCCCTCGTTCCAATTGGTTGGGGGACGTCGACCGGATACCGGACGGTGTCCTGGACGGCGGCATGCGTCCTCGCAGGAGACCGGCCCTGGCAGCTCCAAGCGCGTGCTCTTGCCGACACATACCTCGCAGTATCGTCAGCGAGGTCGCGCGGGGAGCCCTTGGCGTGGGAGGATATGAGGCGCATGCAGAGCCTGCCTTTGCATGCGCCTCATGTAGTGGGAGACCACGTTGGAGCGGTTGAAGGAGAACCTTGCCCCACCTGTCCCTGGGCAAGCGACGGTGGAGGCAATCCGACGTGTCCTCCGAGACGGACAAGATCGCGAGACAGTAGGCGATCCCCGCCTGCCACGAGTACGGGGCACCAGAGGATACGGCGTTTCACACGCTGGGAGAGTGCGTCGCATTTGGACAACAGCAAATGTCCAAGAAAATCAAAGAAATCTTAAAAGTTAGGAGAAAATTTAATATTAAATAAATTTCAAAAATATATCAAAAAGTATCTTCACGCCCATATCCCCGAAGGGGTAGGCAGA
>NJDC01058157.1:122223-139609 GCA_002245475.1 Calephelis virginiensis | reverse complement strand
TGGGAAAAGAATTCGAATATTGTCCTTACTTCTGTATCCTCGAATAGCTTAGCATACAACTAGCTAACGACGATAAATCCCACAATGTGATAGGAACTAGAAAGAAAACCAGACACATATGCAATCCCGGGCTACATTATTTTTATTAGATAATTGAAAAAACATTTTTTTTCCTCCTCGGGATCAATCCTGAACCTCAAGAACTCAGAAGGACAAGGATCTCAAGAAGTCATACCCGACACTGGACCGCTAGACCACAGACGCGATAGGAGAAGTAACAATTTAATGTATTTTATGTTTGTAGCACACGCAAGAGAAGCAACTTTGGACGCATGCTCAGAGTGTGACGACGTCCAGAAACACATGTATCGTATATTTATAGAGGGAATAATAAGAGAGTTCCCTGAAGTGATTCCAGAATATATAGCAAAATTTGATAATAGCAAAGAGCACTTTGCTCAGCTAGAAGCCGAAATGAAATCATATTAATTTTGTGGACGAAGCTAATACTCGTATATGAAAGACATCAAAAATAAAAATAGTCAAATAAATAACTAAACTAAATTTGTTTATATAAATATACTTAAGAATGTTAAAGATACTTCCAGTAAGTTGAAGAAAACTCTGTCCGATCCAGTAGGGGAATATAATTGTATCCAAAAGGTATTAATAAAAAGTAAGAATTAAAGTATACATGAGTACACAAAATATGATAACTAAGCACAGTAAAACTGTTAAACTGTCCCGAACTGTTTCATTGGGTACCAATTTGTTTTTTTTTCGAATTTCGAATTCGATAGCAAATGTTTCCGAAATGGTCCAACGTTTTTTTTATCAACACTCTATTAGTGGTTTTAGTTTAGTGGTACATAAAATATGGGACTACCTCGGAATAATGACCTATCTCCCTAAAACAGAATCATTAAAATCGCTTGGCTATTATCCTAGTAATCACGTAACAAAATATTATAAAAAAAGGTAAAAAAATATTCGAATCGAGAACCTCCTCCTTTTTTGAATTCGGTTAAAAATAAAAAAAGAATAGAAGGATGGGCGAATATGATTAATTTTAAACGCTCAAAATTGTTGAATAGCCAAATCATCCTGAAAAATTGCAAATTTTAAAATGTGGCATCAAGGCTTGACCAAAGTCACTGGTTTGGAGCTAGCGGCGCAGCTCATCAAAGCAACGAAGTGGGGCAGTTTTTTTACGTACTTTATGCATTTTTTCCTTATCTATGTATTGAAAATCTTTGTAAACAGATTAAAAAAGGTATAAAGTAAGTTTTTTGTTTATTTATTACCCTCTAACGCAAAACAAGTGTTTTGTTGTTCTGTTTGAAGTTTAACGTGTTTCTGCGTCATGTGTGAACGTATCTGTTGACTATTATCGTTATACGAGACGATCCGAGGCAGAACGGGCGGGGGCAAAGTTGCCACGACCGGTGCGCGTGGAGATATAATATTAAGATCAAACGTTTTGAGACGGGAAGGGGATCGCGCGTGTCGCTTGTGACGGACGAGAGTAGTGGAGTGTCGCTAGTTCATATATTCGAGTGATAGATAGTATTGTGTATTGTGTTTGGTAGTTAAAATATAAAGTAACGGGTGATTCCGTGTATGGTACGGTGGAAGACAAAGGCGAACGCAACGTCAGCGACGGGAGAATATATCCTGGGTACCCAGGGACGCCGAGGCTTCGTCGAGTGTCAGAGAACAAGTACGTTCGCCGCATCTTCTCTTCCCACCGTATTAGTACCATTTACCCAAACGTTATGTAACACAGCGAAGCTTGTCGCCATCAAATATTAGGCGGCAACATTTGGTAGCAGAGCTTGGTTAGGTATTTAGTCGAATACTTGTACACATATTTTTTTTATTGTTGGGACTTATTCGTTTTGAATCGGATTTTATTGAATAATAATTAGTAACTGTTCATATTAAATTTTTATTCATATTCGTTCCTCAGTGTATTAACTTCTACCGTCAGTTAGCATAAAAAAAAACTTACAGATAGGTATATGTACTTTTACTTTTTTAATTGAGAGATGTCACGTAGCTAAATCATTGCCGAGCGCGTCCGTTCCGATTTCCCTTTAAATTTAATTAAGCGTTATTTTACGTTGAGAAATACGTTGCAGTTGAGAAATCTGCTTTTCATTTAAGATAAAAAAAATTGTTCCTTGCTTTCGGTCATAATTCAAATCAAATTCGAGCCCAAATGAAATGGATTATTTCGGCTGCGTCACTCCTGGACCGCCCAGACAGAGTCCAAGCTTTTTTGAACCGCTACAAGGAATTGCCAGAGCGGACAGCGAGAGTTGAGGCAAGATATGCCCAGCTGGTCGTAGCAACAGAAGACGATGAATGCCAAGATGCGGTTTCCACCGCTGACGCGGATTTAGAACAATTTTATGAATTTTCAGCGCGCATGACTGAATTTGCGGTCGGGTTGGCTAACGAGTCTAGTGCGATGCCATCCCAGATGATGCCTACTGGAGTAGCCCGTCTTCCAGCTTTGGATGTGCCTAAGTTTAGTGGATATTACGGAGCTTGGTCAAGTTTTCGGGAAATGTTTGATAGCCTGGTTGAGTCCTGGGTGGATTTAAGTGCTGCAACGAAAATGGGCTATCTGATGATGGCTTTGAAGGAGAGGCCCGAGCATTTACGAGCCACTTGGCATTGACTGATGAAGGCTACCAAGCGGCTTGGAAGTTGTTGAAAAGTCGATTTGAAAACACTAGGCGGGAGGCCGACGAGCATGTGTCGCGTATCTTCCTATTGCCCAAAGTAGGACGTAATACTGATCTCCGCGGCGAGCTGCTAAACCCGTTAGTGGTGGCCTTGGGTGCACTTCGAAGGCTAGAGTTTCCCGTGGATGATTGGTCATTTATTTTAATACACTTGGTATTAGGGCGCCTTCCATCTGATATGCGTATGCGTTTTGAGCGTCAATACGGGGGGATTCCTCCTTTCAAGGACCTTCAGACCTTCTTAGAGGAAGAATGCCGACGTTTGGATGCTGTCAGTAGGGCCGCTGTAGAGCATGTTCCCGGGAGCGGTAACAATGTGATTAAACCAAACCGGCGCCGAACCTCGGATCCTCGCAGTCCTCAGCTATATAGTACCGCGGGTGAGAGAGCTGGGGCTTGCCTATATTGTCGAGGTCTAGATCATAGAGTTGAAGCGTGTGAGCGATTCCTCTCCCATCGGACTCAGGGACGCAAGGAGATCGCACGTAATCGGAGATGGTGCTTTTACTGTCTTGGGCAGCACTTTCAAAACCAGTGCCCGGTACCTCATCCTTGTTCTTCATGTGGGGGACCCCATAATCCCGTTTTATGTCTGGAACGAAGGAGTCGATCTGCGGATAGAGTTAGCGTAGCTCGAGTACCTAGGAGCCCCAAATATCGTACTGTGGAAGATCGTCATAGGAGGACGGGTGGCGAAAGGGAGGCCAAATCAGGGTCTCATAGTGGATCGGGCAGTCCGGAGCCCCGCCAAGTTTCACGCCCGCCAACACCACGACGGGAAAACCTATGACAAGTTATGGTGCGTCATGGCAATCTCCTTCCCGACCATTCCCTCGTCGCTACACCCCACCTATTCTGGAGTATCCTAAACTGGAACGGCAGCGACCTGGCTTAGTCTGTCGAGGCTCCGAGGTCATAAATAGTGAAAATCCAACTACATCCCGTCGTGGACCCCGAGTCTGGGATACGGTGCTACGAGACGACCCCCTGCCTGCTAGCTCGCGACACGAGAACCATGAGGCCTCTTACTAGCAATTAAATTCCCACCCTTCGTCGGAGTGTCCACCGCACGTCTTGTTACCGACTGCGCAGGTGTGCATTAGTGGACCGAAGGGTGAGGTAAAAGGCCGCGCGCTTTTGGACTCCGGGGCCATGGGGAGTGTAATATCGGCTGGGTTGGTTGAAACCCTGGGAATTCCTTTAAAGAAACCTTTAAATGAAGTGTTCGGCTTAGGTGAGCTCCGGGTGAAACCCTTGGGCCGTGTTTCTTTCACGTTTTCTCCCCTTTCGTCTGTCTACCCCTGCATAACGACCTCAGCAATCGTATTAGATCAAGTCACCTGCCGGTTGCCTTCAACAAAACTACTACCTTCTATAGTAGGGCTAACGTCTGGAATGTCGCTTGCTGATCCCCGGTTTCATACCCCTGCGCCTATTGATGTTTTGTTGGGGTCCGATGTGTTGGGATATTTGTTGCGCCCGAATAAGCGAGTTTTGCAGTCAGGGGGTCTGGTGGCTTTGGACACTGTGTTTAGTTTTACCATTTTAGGCCCAGTTTTTTCTTCGCCGGATTCCGGAGAACGCTATCTTCTGTCTGGCCGATCCTTAAATAAATTGGTCCAGAAATTTTGGGAGATAGAAGAGCCTCCCTCCGTTGCACCTTTGTCCTCGGATCAAGAAGAGTGTGAACTGTTTTACCAGAACAACACTGGTCGTCTCCAGTCTGGTCGATTTTGGACACGCCTCCCGTTTCGAGCCGGAAGGCCTCTCCTAGGATCTTCTCGAGCCATGGCTGAAAAGAGGCTGGTTTCCATGGAGTGTCGCATGGCGCGAGACTCTGCCTTTCGCGAAAAGTATGTGGCCTTTATGCGCGAATACTATGAGTTGGGTCATATGACAGTGTCGCGGGTGGACACCCGAACATCGGAACACTATTTCCTCGCTCATCATGCCGTTTTGCGAAACCTGCAAGGGAAAATTCGTGTTATGTTTGATGGTTCTGTTCCGTCTTCGAATGGAATTTCTCTTAACCAGTGTTTGCACGCTGGCCCCAAGCTACACCACAACGTGTCCGATGTACTAACTCGGTTCCGCCGACATCAGGTGGTGTTTGTTTCTGACATTCGGATGATGTTTCGCCAAACAGTTATTTCCCAGGAGGACAAGCGTTATCAATTGATATTGTGGCGAGAGACTCCAAATGAGCCGATGCTCACATACGAACCTACCACAAACACGTATGATCTCACCTCCAGTCCGTTTATTGCCATTCGCTCGTTGTTTGAATTAGCAAAGCGGGAGCGTCTTAACTATCCTCGAGCGGCTGCCATCCTGGAAGAGGATTTATATGTCGATGACGTTTGCACCGGATTCACGGATTCCCTGATGCCTCGGAGCGCGGATATTCCGCCGTGGTATATCTCCGTACCTCGCGCTTACGCAACGCCAAAATTTACAAGGCTTACATTTGCGTCTTCGTTTGTCTGGCTACTAAGGCTGTCCACTTGGAATTAGTGTCAGACTTGACCACGGAAGCATTTATCGCAGCCCTCAGTGGATTCGTTTCTCGTAGAGGCCTGCCCTCTCTGATTCGGTCTGATTGCGGTACGAACTTTAGAGGTGCCGATAACTACCTTCGGGAGGTGGTTAAGTTTTTGAAGGATACGACTACGGAAATCGGAACGGCTCTCTCTCGGCTCGGGATAACGTGGAGATTTGATCCGCTAGTTTTCCTCACTGGGGAGGAATTTTTGAGGCCTGTCTTAAATCCGCCAAAACTCACCTGCGGCGTACAATAGGAGAAACATGGTTAACCTTTGAGGAATTAGTCACCGTGTTAACTAAGGTTGAGGCTGTTCTCAACTCGCGACCACTGTGTCCGCTCTCTTCAGACCCTAATGATTTAGAGTATCTAAGCCCGGAACATTTCTTGATTGACCAACCACTTAATGCGCTGCCGGAGTATCCGTACAAGGATGTGCAGGTTCACCGGCTGTCAAGGTTTCAACTTCTTCAACAGATCTCACAGTCCTTTTGAGCACGCTGGTCATTAGAATAATTACATATCCTTCAGCAGCGACAGCTTACATATCTTTCACCATTAGTGAACACCTGCCGTCGCTCTGTTGGCGTAGGGGGCGCATTGTGAAGCTGATCTTTGGATCTGACGGCATCCCTCGCGTCGCTGAAGTTATGGTTGGAGATTCCATGTTAAAGAGAGCCGTCGCTACTCCCTCTCGTTTACCTACCGATTAAGGAACAAACGTTGTCTGTTCGGGCGGGGGTTTGTTGACTATTATCGTTATACGAGATGACCCGAGGCAGAACGGGCGGGGGGAAAGTTGTCTCGATCGGTGCGCCGGGAGATATAATATTAAGATCAGACGTTTTGAGAAGGGTAGGGGATCGCACGTGTCGCTTGTGACGGACGAGAGTAGTGGAGTGTCGCTAGTTCATATACGCGAGTGATAGATAGTATTGTGTATTGTGTTTGGTAGTTAAAATATAAAGTAACGGGTGATTCCATGTATGGCACGGTGGAAGACAAAGGCGAACGCAACGTCAGCGACGGGAGAATATATCCTGGGTACCCAGGGACGCCGAGGCTTCGTCGAATGTCAGAGAACAGGTACGTTCGCCGCATCTTCTCTTCCCAACGTATTAGTACCATTTACCCAAACGCTGTGTAACACAGCGAAGCTTGTCGCCATTAAATATTAGGCGGCAACAGTATCTGAGTGGGGTAATTAATAACTGATTAAAAGATAATTGCCCGTTTATAAGTGAGATTCGGTCTCTAAATTTGGTAATGTTAATCATAAATATCTGCGCATGGGACCAAAACAATGCTAATTTGGCAACGCCACCTCCGTTCCCTACGAAATTTCGGAAGGTGTGTGGCGACACGTACAAAATCTGTAGAATAATTTCGTTCTGAATGGTGTTTTTTGGTCCGCGGTTCCGAACGCACTGGCTGCTTGCGAAACCTCGAATCTCGAAAGTGTTTGGTGATTTTCTTGCAACAACGGTACATTTCTGTCTTCAAATCTTTCATACTGTCATTCGACTGCAAACATGCTACATAGTCTAGCCAAGCTTTCTTCTTTCTTTCAACGGAGGCTTTACCTCCTCATACCACCATGCGTCACCATTTATAGACTTGTGCATCTTTGCACTCCCACATACCTCTTTCGCAACATCAACCATGCTATCTTTCAAAACGGTCATCCACGTCTAAGTCTAAGCACACACTATTCAGCCTGTCTTGGACTGGATTCTCATACATGCTTTCTACACTCGGGTCTTCCAACTTTTCACTCTTAATCCTTTCAAGCACTGCAAATAGAACACGTACTCGCCAGTGCCTCCACTTCTTAAACAGACCTCTAAACCGGCTAGTAACCAAGTAGTGGTCCGTGTTAAGAGTTGGGCCTCTGAAGGCTATCGTGTCCATTAAACACTTCCGGAGGCGACTATCAACCAAAATTAAATCTATCATACTTATTTGATCATTCCTTCTTCATGTATACGTATGTATGTCCTTATGCTGAAACACTATGTTAGACATAAGATTTCTTTCCACACATAAATCTACAATATGCTTATCAACATCATTCACTCTCTTATCACCATAGGGTCCAAGAACGGCCTCGTAACCGCCCCGTCGTGTCCCCCACCCAACCATTCAAGTCCTCACACATAATCACTTTTTCATTTCCTTCAACCATATTCAGAACATCCCTCACAGAATCCCAAAAGTTTTCTAGGTCATGAGTCGACGACGAGTTCACCGGAGCACAGGTTGCTACCACAAAAACTCGTGTGACTCCTTGCTTTATACGAACCCAGAGCAGTCTCGGACCAGCCAAACCAATCTCTTTCAGGCCTGAGGCTAAGCGAGATGATAAAATGATAGCTACCCCAGCGCTGGCGTACCGACGAGGGCGGATCGGTACGCGTTGCCTCCAGGGAACGGCCTCTGCGGTACTTTTTCGGGTCAAAATTGCAGTCCAATTGACTGGCAGGGATCGCGACGTGCACGCTTCTGATCAATGACGCCCAGAATATTTCAGTTAGTACCAAAGAACATTCTGTCAGTCTGCACATTAATGAATGATAAGTTATATAAGCGCTGAAATTGCCATTATTTTTTGTGTAGTAATTTTTTTGGTGGTATTCAATTTATTAATAATTACCTCAGTCTATATGACTGACAAAAATGTGATAGGTGGAACAATAAAAAAAATTAGTGTTATAATGATTTACTTTTAAATGCATAAATTTCCTTAATCTTGAATGAAATCAACTTTCCCCGTGTTGGTCCGGGCTCCTTTGTAGAATAGACCATCTGCCTTCCTTCCCAGGCAGCTCGTAAAAGGCGAGCATAGGCTCACCGTCACTAACACCGTGACGTCTGACTAGGTGGTAGAATTTAGTAGCGACTCGTCCGGATTGGTACCACCACCTTACCTATTCCTGCCGCCATAACGTTTTTTTTTATGTTATAGGATTTCCTGGTGGTAAGAAATTCACGCCGCCTAGAGACACCAAAGGGGGTAATGGTGCGTTGCCAACCTGAGGTCGGGATGTTAGGACTCGCACCATTACTACCTTTGGTGTCTCTAGGCGGCGTGATTTTCTTAACATCAGGAAATCCGTCTTCTTGTTTGCCTTCCAATATCATAATAAAAACTAGATAACTCTTTGAGTATAGGAAATAAGTTTAAGGGTTTAAGGGTAAAAGTTTAACCCTGACCTAGCCTGACTTAGGATAAATCACGTTTTATTTGTCAGTTCAACGAATTACTGAACGTAGTCCAAGAATATGCAACGGTTACTTGCAATTCCTGTAGCATGTAAACAATTTTCACAACGACACATTATACAATTATTTGAAATTTAAACTAAAATATTGCGCAGTAATATTTATATCAAAAGTCTCTCAATGAGTTAAGATCAAAAATTCTATCTATTTTTCCATCACATTTATTGAAAAATTAAAAAAAATAGTGAAGTGATTTTTTATGTAGATAGATTTAACAAAAGACAGTTGTGCTATACAAGTCAAGAGATATTAATTAATAACTCATCAAAAACATAGGGCTAAATTCAATGCCAAAAATATACGTCTTTTACATCTTCATGTACAAAAGAGTTAAACAATGATGCCAGACGTAATTGTATAATTAATGTACGTAATATATGAAATTACATTACCGAATAAGTTCGCCTATTGTACATTTTTTCCTAAAATTGTTATTCATTTTGTGTTATTTCACTTGTGTACAATAAAGAATTATTATTATTACCATTATTATATACTAAGTACTATCAAACGCCAAGTATGGTTATTTATCAGCCTTCTGATGTTATGGATAAAACGACGGGGTGGGAGTTTTGTCCAGTGTCTGAAAGTTATCGAAAAGTCAGGGAGTCTCCAACTTACTAGACTAAAGAACAAATGACAGTTATACTTCTGTTATTCTTATTTCAATGTTCGTTGCCCAAGATTAAGTGAAATGAATTATGTTTATTTTGTTGAATATGAGTTAAGAGTTCATATTCTACCACATTGCGGAGTTTAAATATTTTAAATTTATTAAAAATGAACATATAGATTTGTGTGTGTCAGACAGTGTTGTGTGTATGCATGTGTGTGTATGTCTGAGTCATCATAACTGTTCAATGGATAGACCACTCTCGATATTTCTTTTTCGAGTATTATTAGAAAACTGACGTAATTGGGAAATTTTTACTAACGGATACATGTTATCGGGGCCAATTATAAAATTGTTGACTTTATGATTATGTTCAAGCTTTTTTTAACCTCCCAATGAAAGTACTACACTCATACGAGCGGAATTGCAACTTAATTATTGAGCTTCTTCTTGAAATTGAAATAAAATAAAATATTTGACAAAGATTTGCCTGGTTTTACAAAAATGCTTTATCACACTGACACATTATTCTACATTTTTTTAGAATGACTAATGCGTTGCCAACCTCGCGGTTTTTACAACTTCACCGGGCTTTAACTATTCTACATTTTTGTGCTCAAATATTTGAACATTTATAAAAAAAAATTCAATAAATATTTTAATATTCAGACAACCAATCCAATAATTTGTTACAAATAGTTATTCATACATAACAATAACATAATTACACTCTTAAGTTTAGTAACAGTGAAATGATAAGATATAATGAGCCCGATAGAGATGGAGGCGGCCATAGTAAGTTACTAAGATACACAAACATCATCCTATCCTGTTGCTTATTTGATACGTCTCGAGTCTGACATATCTTCAAGTATACTTAAAACTCAAGACGTATCTTTGGAATACACGGTTCGGTTTAATAATAATGAAATGATAAGATATAATAAACCTGAAAGAGTTGGATAGGTAGTCAAATGAACTTAATTAAATGCTTATTCTATCCTATAAATTTTAAAGAAAGTAAAAATTCTCCCCAAACAGGATTTGTTCCGGTAACCTTTCGCCTCAAGCCGAAGAATGCTCCTGCAATTTGAGATACAGAGGATTTTTAATTTATTTTATTTTAATTTTAAGAAATTAATTCTTCACTGTTATCGCGGGTAGTTATATCCTATAGATACACAGTTCTGGGGGCTGATTCTGTAACTCAGTTGTCAACTCAAACTGTAAAAGTGTACATCAAATGACGTCATTTGTGTTTGCTATCTCTATTGTATTTCTGTTGGTCACTGGAGATAGCAAATACAAAACACGTCATTTGACAGCTATCCGATGTACACTCATCCATTTTGAGTTGGTAACTGAGTTACATAATCACCCCCCTGAATTCACTAAATGAGTTTATCGTCACAGATGATATTCACATTTATAAAGACCATAACTTTCGTTTCTCTCGAAGTATTTTTATTTTAACACTTGCCCTGTGTTTGGGTTAAATTTCAATAAATATTAAATTAATTTAAAATATTATTATAGCGAAAATTTTTCTTTCTCTATAATTTATATAAATTATTTTATATTTTGTTACTTATGTGATACGTCTTAGGTCTCAACTATTTTCAAGTATACTTTCAACTCAAGACGTATCCATCTAACACGAACGAAGACACGTTTAAGTTTTAATAACAATGAAATGACAAGATATAATTTAAAGATAATTTATAGAACAGATATAATGAACCTGATAGAGGCGGAGGTGGTCGTAACAACTTATTAAAGTACACAGCAAAATCCTATTTTGTTGCTTATTTGATACGTATCGAGTTTACTTCTGGGGAATAGCCCTTACACATAAAATCTTTGTGATAAAGAACATAATTATCTTTTGTTTCAACAACACTGTTTTTTGTTGGTCAGTTGTTGACATGATGAGCAATCAACATGCGTAAAGTTTTTTTAACGACGTTATGTACTAGTATAATTAATTTATTTCATACTAATTGGCTTGATTGGCTTGACGAAAAAAATCTTTGAAATTATAAACATACAAAGATATAAATACAGTTTTATTTCGTTAAAAGTATATTACAGAATTGTAAAGAGTGAGCACAGTTGTTTTAAAATGAAGTTATTATTACTTATTTCATTTTACACTGCTGTTCTAGCGTATACTGATGTAGATGATTCATTTGATATGAGCGAATTTGTGAAAGATAGAACGGAGTTCAAGAAACTTTTAGACTGCTACCTAGATAAAGGTCCATGTACCACTCAATTTATGATTATTGGTAAATGTAAGTAGTATAATAGCAATATTTAATATTAAAAGTTAAGTTTACAAAATGGAATGAATTGATTTTAATGTTTTAAATCTATTCAAAATTTTAACAATGTTTTGGTAATCAGCTATAAGTGTGACTAAATGAAAATTGAAACAATAAAGTTTATGAAAACAATCACTTTCTTTAAAAATATTTTATCTTGTTTAAAAATTATCGTTTGTTATCATGACTTCGCAAACTCAACGATCGATATACATTGCACTTTTTCTTTTTATTTTATTTTTTCTGTAGCTTTTTAATTCATTATAAGATACATCGAAGGGCAAAGCAAGCGGATTTTTGAAAGCAAGAAATCAACGTCACCCTATTTTACAACAAAGGTGATTTGATTTCTATTAATTTTTATATGAACATTTCAAAAACTTCAATGAAAAATAATATTTAAGTAACTATTGCCTGATGTTTTTTAAACTTTTTTTAAAAGCGCATCCTTGTTACATAATACTATTTGGAATACTTTAGATTTTTTACATACTTAGTTATTGTACTATTTCACAACATTTTGATATGTATCTGTATATATTTAATACTGTAATTTATGCACCTTTCCTCTAACAAACAAATGAAAAAAAGCTGTTTTAATCCCAAGATTTAAGTTTACAGCCGATCAACCTATCGATTTATTAAACGACGTCGCTATTGTGATGTTTAGCGTTTCTGATTAGGAATTTAAGCTAGGAAATAGTAAAGAGCAATAATGCAAGATGTAGTGTTTGGAATTTCAGTTTTGGTACTCACACTTCAGAAACTTATAGCGGAATGACTTTTTACAAAGTAGTTTTAATTTTGATTACTGAACAAGTTGGTGGCACTATAAGTTAAATGCTAAAAAATAATTTACGAAAATTACAAAAAATTTATCTGTAGTTATCTTTTTCTTCTGTAGGAGTTAATCCTTTCACGAGTTTATATTTAATAATTACAAAATAGAATGTAATATGAAACGTAATTATTGACGCAATCCAAAAACTATATAGCAATGTAAACTGTCGAAAAAAAAATTCAGCACTAATGCATGTTATGAATGCTGAACTGAAAGCATTGTTAGTGAGAGACTCTTTGGAGCCAAAATGGTATTCTTAATAGACTAAATTGAATCCAGTCACGAGAAAAAACTCAAACTTTGCGAATAATGATTTTATGTTTTTATATTTTTAGCACACGCAAGAGAAGCAACTTTGGACTTGTGTTCAGAGTGCAACGACGCACAAAAAAATATGTATCGTGTTTTTTTAGAGGGTGTAAGAAAAGAGTTCCCTGAAGTGGTTCCAGAGTATATAAAAAAATTTGACAACAGCAAACAGCACTTTGACCTGTTGGAAGCTGAAATATATAAGTACTCATCTTAACTAAGTAATAATAAGTTGATGTTAAATTTGTGATACCAATCTAATAAATGAAAAAAAAACTCAAAATTACGGAAACAGTTAAAATGTAAAATCTTAAACGTAAATGTTAATGATAATAAATAAATTAGAAGATTGCTTCTTTCTTTCGTTCTTTGTTTCGGAACTGAAATCTTTCGTTGTGTATTAAACGTCATAACAAAGAAGTGACGTCACCTTTCTTCAATAAGAAATTTGAAATGTATATTTAAACTTTGCTTTTTAAGTTTATACAAATGGTTTAATAATTTTCCTTCTTTATTTTTGGGTATTTTTAAATTAAAACAAACCGAAATCGTAAAGTTTTCCCTTTAAGTATAAAACCAACTTTTTCGTATATATTCTGAATCTTTTTGATTATGATTGATGTAACGAAATTATTCATGAAATATGTAATTTCAGAAGAATGTTTTTTATTCAAATTAATATTTAACAATATGATTAAAATCTGTATTGAGAGTCAGAAACAACATGATTTTTCCAATAACATATTTTTTTAATAATATTGTAAGCCAAACAAGTCAATGAAGTTCCTGATGATAAGATATTCAAGACGCCTAGAGACACAAAAGTTAATAACGCGTTGCCAACCTGAGGCCTCGAGCAAAAATATGTATATCCGCAACCTTATCTTTCCAACCGATACACGTCAACAGCAAGTGCTGACGCTATGGCTAAGCTTATGTATTATAAAAGTTTCAAGTGACTTTTAATTTACTGAAGTGTTTCGTTGAAGCCAAGAAAAATGTGTGTTAATGTAACAAATTATGGAAATGTGAATTATGTAACTTTGCTAACAAATTTACAACTTTCGCGTTATGATACAATAAAACGTTATGATAAAATTTTTCAAATTTAACTCATCTTTTATTTTTTTCTGTTGCCTAGCTGTCCGACGTCGGACTTGACTTCTTGAGGTCCCGGGTTCGATTTCTATAGTCTCATCTATAGTTGGAAAAAATACAAAATTTACTTACATTCCTAGCAGAAAAAGGATTACTAAGCCTTGAACACAGGGATAAATTATATCGTAGGATAAGACAACATCCAAACAATAATGATCACACGATAATATTTCGGCGTTATTAAAACTTTTGTAATAACTTGCTTAAGAAAGTTAAACATGAGTACAAACGGACTGAATTTAAAAAATATAAAAAACATCCTAAAGAAACTTTGAAGATAATTAAGCAAATATCAAATGTAAGCAATAAAAATTCTTCGCGTGTACTCTCTGATAATCCACGTTCTTCAGTTGACGTTGTAAATAAATTATTTGCTGAAATTGATATGAACCTAGCCTCAAAACTAAAGATTCCTAATACTCCATGTTCGGGCATAGAAACTATTAGCCCCGAGGAAACATCAATGGCTCTGTTTAATATAGATTATGAAGAAATTGAGCATGTCATACTTGGTTTAAAAAATAAATCGTCTGTAGGTTGGGATCGTATTCCAACATCTCTAATAAAAAATACTACAAATACCAGAGCTTAACCATATTTTCAATCTTTGTCTATCTTATGGGACCTTTTCTAAAGCATTTAAAAGAGCTACAGTACGTCCAATTTTCAAGCTATTCTTGACAGACAGTAAAAGTGTCAATAATTATAGACCCATCTCGGTTTTAACTGCTTTATCAAAAATTTTCGAAAAAATTATAAATATGAGATTAGTCAGCTAGCTTAATACGAAATATATACTTGCTAAAAATCAATTTGGCTTTAGATCCAATTGTTGATTGAATCAATCACTAATAATATAAATTGTAACCTAAAAACCTTATGTATTTTTCTAGATCTCTCAAAAGCATTTGACACAGTTTATGTCCCCATTCTTCTAAATAAACTGGCGCATTGGGATTCGAGGTATTGTGCTCAAATTATTCAAAAGTTACCTCAGCAACCGATCACAATTTATTGTAATCGAGGAAAATTTAAGTGATGACGAATTTATTTCATACGATGTACCTTTAGGTAGTGTTCTTGGCCCTACTCTATTTCCTATTTACATTAATGACCTGTGTCAATTGCCCCTGCTTAATTCTCAATTATTTACATATGCCGATGCTACTACTATATTAGTAAATGGTTGTTCATGGGCAGATGTCAGATTAAATGCAGAGTTAGGATTGCAAACGGTCATAATATTAAGTATCTCGGGATCATTGTCGACAGTGTACTGTAATGGAAAGAACACATTAAATTGCTCACTTTGAACATGAAAAAAAATATTCTTTGTTTTTAAAAAATGAAGGGCCAGTGCTGACTTTTCAATTTTAAAAACTGTTACTCCCTCGCACAAGAACTACTTCCTTACTGCATAACAACTTGGGGTGTCTCCGCTAAACTTAGATTCTTGCATCTGGAAAGAGTCCAAAGAGATATTTCAAAGGTAATGGCTTATAAACCTAGGAGGTTTCCTACAACTCAATTGTATAACCTATGGGAAGTCCTGTCTGTAAGAAAATTATACATACAACGTACTATTCACGTACTATAAACGTATATTAATTTATTTCAATTTAATATATTGTATCAATATAAAGTATCTTCACGCCCATATCCCCGAAGAGTTAGGCAGAGGAACAAACCAAGGCACCCACGACTAGCTGAAGACATTAAGTCCCACAATGTGATAGGTGGCAAGCCTATCGCCAACCGGGCACATTTCCAATCCCGACCAACATTTTTTTATTAGAAAATTGGAAAAATCCAATTTTCTTTCTTCGAACACGGGACCTCATGCAGTCAAGTCCAACACCCGGACAGCTAGACCACAGAGGCGACAATTGTATCAATATATTTCTTTTAAACACGCACACACACACACGCATACGCACGCAACTTTTACGATTGGTTATATTAGTAAATTTTATTTATCCTCTTTGGAACAACTTCTGTTTGTTTTCCGGAAGAAGTGAATAACTGCGACACAGTCTCTGACTAATGCAGTTCGTTGCAACTTTTTGTAATTGTATAACTGTTTGAGTTTCAAATAAAAACTTTCAATTAAAAAATCTAGTATCTATTTAAGTAATTATTAGAATCATTGACTAACATCAATAACACAATCTTAATAATGTACTAATTTGCTTCCTTTAGGGTTAGAAACAATTTTTGTAAATATTTTCATATTTTTTTTTTTAGGTTTCATTGTCAAGTTTGGACTGGAATAAATCCCAGTCAAATCGATAAAAATAATCGATTTTTATGTACGCAAATAACTTACTTATGGAAATCGAAGTCATTTTTTGGAAAATTTACTGTACTTAAATTATAAAAATCAGCATAACCGGTTTTCAGTGTCAATAAATCAGTATGTTTCCTGAAATAATCTTTTTCGATCAGCGGTGTTATTCAGTATCTTTTTAGTGATAATCATTGGGTAAAGTGTCTATCAAATAGCTGTCAAATGACGTGTTTTGTATTTGCTATCTCCTTTGCATTTCTGTTGGTCACAGGAGATAGCAAATACAAGACACGTCATTTGATAGCTATTTGACTTTACCCAGTGGCCAGTGACCATTATAAAAAGATGCTGAAAATGTACCCACTATTGCTATGTATTGTTGCATTTTTTTTCGCGGGGCTATGTGTTATCTCCTTATTATTTCATTAGTTATTACGTAATAGAATTATTACGACAAACGATTAATTAATGCTAATTAATATTCATAGTAAACAAAAACTCATGATTGCTTTGTCATTTATATTTTCTGTTTTTTTCTTCGGAAGTAAAACCATTTAATTATCTATTCGTGATTGTATTAAATTGTCTATTTCATTAATAAGTATAAATACATACGAGTATAACGTATGAGTATAACAATATAAATTTTCACAAATACTGTCATCTTAATCAAGAAATATTTATTATACTTTTTAAAATTTAGAGGTAAATAAAAAATGGCCTATACTCCATTGATTCCAGAATATTTCAAAGGGAAGACTATGTTCATAACAGGTGGAACAGGTAAGTCAGTATATTTATATTTGCTTTTCCCTGACTTTGTCTTCAAAAAGTTGGTTGTATATTTAAGAAGGCAAATGTTATCTATGGTGACCTATATATATATATATATTTAATTTTATCTTACAAATAACTACGACTTAACTTTTTTCTTTAATTTTTTTAGAAATTTAACACAAGTACTAAAATAAAATTACCTTGAGGGAAATTGCCATTATAAATGATTAATTTGTAATAATGTACTCACTTAGTAGGAACTCACAACTGTGGATGTATATGACATAATTACCCACGTTAACGGTGAAGAAATTAAAAATTTGGCCATAGGGCTTGAATCTTGGTTGGAGAGCTTGACACGAAAGGCTTCAAATCGTGTCTGGGGTCAAATTTTTTCTTTCATTAAAAAACTGTAGATGTCTTCCAAACAAACTTTCATAAACCCAAATCATACATACATACATATGGTTTATAGGATAAAAGTCATCAGGATACATAAA
>NJDC01058157.1:95358-122192 GCA_002245475.1 Calephelis virginiensis | reverse complement strand
ATTGAGATGTAAGCTATCCTATCTCTCAAGTTGGATCGAACTGCACATGGTGTGCGAATTTTATTGTAATCGGTTAAGTGGTTTAGGAGTCCATTGAGGACAAACATTATGACACGTGATTTATATATATTAGATATTTTTGTATTCTCAACCAACGTAAGTATTAGGAAAAGTTATACATAAAAAAGGCCATTAAGCTGAAACAGCGAATTACCACCCTATTTTGATTTAAAATATACCGAGTAAACTATGTGAAAGGGGTAGTTCACTCACGTACATATCCTATAGTAGCAGAGTCAATTCCTACTGAGCAGCATGGTTTCATGAGGTAAGGTATGGTTAATGTGATCTACACAGACTTTGAAAAGGCTTTTGACCATATAGATCACATAATATTAAAACGCAAGTTAAGTCAAGTGGGTATCCGTGGCAATCTGCTAAGATGGATGGAGTTATACTTACGCAATCGTTCACAAGCTGTAGGTTTTTTTTTTATTTGTTCTGACTTTGTTTATATCCCTTCTGGAGAACCTCAAGGGTTAATTCTGGTCCCGCTTCTCTATGCTTTTGGTTTCTTAAGTCATAAAGACTTAAGAAAGTGTCTGCACGATGCACGTTTCCTTATGTATGCAGATAATACAAAAATATATATGCGGGTGACTAATGAGGCTGATTGTGTAAAATTACAAGCTGGCTTTGACATATTGGTACAGCACTATGCTGATAACTGCATAATAGTCAACCTACATAAGTGTTCGTATATTTATTATACTAGAAAAAATAACTAAATTATATGCTTGTGTTATGGGTGTTAGTCAACGATTCTAATACATAGAAATACTTAAATAGATACCTAAATAATAATAAATCTAAATAAAATTATTTAATTTGCAATTTTCCACCAAAAAAATGTATACGTATTATTGCGTAACAAAACAGACAAAATAGTGCGCTAAGAATGAATTGGTCTTACCGGAAGCTAAAACTCCCAAATACATCCAGCTCCACACAATACACACCACCAAAATGTTTTACGACCAGTTTGACCAACGTATACACTGTTGCATTCAGAACAATGTAGTTTATAGATTCCTGATTTACATTTTTTCTCAATTTTATCTTTACCGTTGCATAATATGTTTCTTAATGAATGAAAATTGCAAATTAAATAATTTTATTTAGATTTAAGTATGGATTTCCGCAAAGTAACGCCTTCTTCTATTAATTTACCTAAATAATATACCATAGAATTCGATTACACACTAAATAATGTTAAGATAAGTAAAACAAGTAGTGTAAGAGATTTTGGTGTAATTATAGATGACAGATTAACTGATAATATTGTTGTGGTTGTCAACAAAGACTATAAGAACCTTGGCTTCATATTGAGGGTCAGTCAAGCATTTTCTGATCCTAACTCTCGAAGGTTTCGTATTTTGCGTATTTTGCGGCTTATTCCATGTCCTTTGGGTAGAATAGACCATTTTTCTTTCCGTTTGAAAACTCTCTTATTTATAAGAGATAACCATACAAAACCAGAATACAATTTAAAGAGGTTAAATGTATGTTTTTGAATGGATAAGGCAGCGAAGCTAAAGGGAAGATATAAGACGTAACTGAGACTTATAGACACTTAACATATATAGCTGAGTCGCGGTCCTGTGGCAGAGGTGTTACAAAGCTTCCGGCTAACTTAGTCTTGAGACCGGAATATGATACTGCCACTATGGTGGCAGGAAAGGTGAGGTGGTGGATCCCTACCCGAGCACATGCTGCACAGCACTCCCCTACCAGTGGTCTAGTTGATAATAACCCAGGAAGTCCCATAGTCTGTTCTACATAGTAGACTAAGACCAATATAGGAAAATCACCGTCTTATCTATTCCTGCCGCTATTGTGTCAGAGTTCACTAATGCCTAGTTTTGTGCTAAGGTAGCCGGTATACTTAAATCCTTGCCATAAGGTAGCGACGCACTAGTAATATATTAAAAACTAGCTGTCCCGGTGAACTTCGTTCCACCCGTTCAGTTTGTATGGGAAAAAATAAAGTAATGTTTTTCCCATTTTCCCTGCAATATTCCCGGTCTTTCTCTTCGTAAGAACCTTGTTCTGACAATAACTAACAAAACAAAAAAAGAATTAGCCAAATCGGTTCAGTTGTTCGGAAGTTATGCGCTTACCAACACATTTAGCAATTCATTTTTATATTATAGATATACTAAATTTTAGTGTATATACGAAGGATAAGTTTCCGCTGACTATCCGTAGATCATCCAGCTTGTTTACTACCTTATGACATAAAAGAAATGATGATATTTATGTAGGTGATCAGAAGACTGATATTTCTCGGTAAAGACATTCTAGACGATTATAATTGCGCCTTCATTTAAATTTGACCGTGGAGGATACTTAGATTCTGATTATTTCTAAATTCAGATTAAATTTACGTTCCAGACGTTTGCAAACCAGTGTTTACAACCGGTGTTTGCAACCGTCGAGAACTCCTATGATTAAATTTGAATTAAATACCTGTTCCCGACGGATGTAAAACAATGTTTCCGACTAGTGCTTACACCCGACTAAAATGCCTATTATAAATAACCACACATTATTTTCTGTTTATGCCAGGATTTATAGGAAAAGTATTGATAGAGAAACTCCTATATTCATGCTCCGAGTTGGACAAGATATACATTTTGATGAGAGTAAAAAAAGGCGTGAAACCAGAAGCACGACTTGCA
Organism: Calephelis virginiensis; assembly: GCA_002245475.1. Classification (NCBI taxonomy): domain Eukaryota; kingdom Metazoa; phylum Arthropoda; class Insecta; order Lepidoptera; family Riodinidae; genus Calephelis; species Calephelis virginiensis. The sequence goes on along the minus strand of NJDC01058157.1, from coordinate 119,451 downwards.
GCACTTTATAAAATGCCTGTAAGTATATTTACAATTAGCCGACCCAGTGGACTTCTTTTACTTGGCTCTCAATACTTCCTGTGTATACTGCAAGGGGATTAGATTAGACATAACATAAAAGTAAATTAACAGAATTGAAATCATAATAAAAATATTTGCTTATTTTTAGTGCTACGATAGACTACGTAAAGAAAAACCTGGCTTATTTGAATCCAAAGTACAGATCATTACTGGAGATGTTCAGGAAAAATCCCTGGGTACGAATTTTTATTAAGGAAAACCATACTAGTGAGAATAGCCGACCTAAAGGATACTTTTTAAAATGTTATGGAATTAGGAGGACAAAATTGGCGACGTGAAAAGAAACGTGGCGATAAAATGTCGGATTTGGTACTCGATACTCTCTGCCTACGTCATAAAGGACATGTCATGAAGATATGTATGTATGGACATCGACGTCTGTATTTGCGGGTGTTTCTGCGCTTTAATAGGACTAAATATCATTTTTTTTTAAATTATTGTCAATGTTGCAGTTCAGCTTGAAATAAAAGCGACTTTAATATTTTTTTTAACATATGTGAGGGGTTAGCGAACAAATACACGGGTATTTGATGGTAAGACACAACACTATACTTATTATTATAAGATATATTTAGTAATAGGAATTACAAAATCAAATAATACCATATTTTTAATGAATTTTATGTTTTAGGAATATCAAAAATAGACGAGAATATGCTTGTTAAATCAACGAATATTATTTTCCACATCGCTGCAAGTGTAAGGTAAGATAATCTCTATACGAACCACAGACGACCATTAGGATATTATTTAATTCAAAACGGCACACTCACACAAACATAATATGTATCGACAAGGCTCCTTAGTGGTTTTCGCAGTGCTGTAGTAGCAAGTGTCGCGTCAAGACTTGTGTTAACATTGTTATTTTTTTTCGATATCATTTTAAAATGCGAACGAGCGTATTAGTCTTTTGTTTGTTCAACCGGTTTATGAAGTCAAATCTAGCAACAGACCGCCAGACGACAGAGGCGATTTGTTATTTTCTGTGGTTTATTATGTGTTATGTTAAGTATAGATTATTTAATTTGCATAATAATAAATAAATAAATGAATAAATAATAAGTATTCCTGGACAAGTCACACAAACTGAATCTTACCCCAACGTAAGCAAATTATATGCTTGTGTTAAAGGTGTTAGTCAATGATATGATTACATAGAAATACTTAAATAGGTGCCAGAATAAATTAAATAAACACCCAGACCTGGAAATGTGGACATCTAAATGTTCATCACACAAATGCCTGCTCCCGTCGGGAATCGAACCCGAGCCTCGCGGTTGGTCGTCGTAGTTGGGTGTAACAAGTATTTGTGGTAAATATAACATACTACTGAAGTTTTTTGTAGTTTCAAGGCGTCTAAATTGTTTTAAGCGAGATACGGATTTCAATTTTTTTTTTATATATATAAGAGGAGGCAAACGAGTTTCACAGATGCGTTGCCGACCTTAAAGGAGTGAGTATTCTATTTTCTTGAAGGTCCCTATGTCATAATTGTTAGGGAATACCTCCCTCAGTAACTGTAGACTGTAGGTAGAAAACATTGAGGGACCTAACATCTCTACGCAGCGCCAAGGAATCAAGCCGATTGGTAAAATCCCGGTCATTGACAATTTGAATTGCGGTCAAACGGGAGGAGCTGGACTATGGAGCCCCTGCCCAAAGTTGAAACAGTACTCCATATGAGGCCGAATTTGCGATTTGTATAGTTGTAAGCGATGGGTCAGCTTTGAAATACTGTCTAGCTTTTCTAAGCACACCAAGTTCTTTAGAGGCTATTTTAGCCTTCTCCTCCAGATGAACACGAAATTGAATACCACTCAAAATGTCAACGCCAAGTATACCAATGCAGGCTATGGCACTTAGGTAAACGCTGGAGGAGGAACGCAAATCGAGGAGATGCGAGGAAGGGATATTTTTTTAGTAGAGAACGCGCAAACTTGTGTCTCGCTAGCGTTAAATTGCACCAGATTTTGCTGGCCCCAAAACGTTATTTCCGAGAGAAGATAGTCAATTTTAGACACAAGTTGGTGTCGGCTTTCAATGACATGTTCCCGAGATATATTATGCCGGCCAAAGTATAATGCTTTCCCAGTAGTATATTCTGCATAGCAATGAGTGTTAATAATTTGCAATATGTCATTGATATGCAGAAGAAACAGAGTAGAAGAAATCACACAGCCTTGGGAAACACCAGCATTGACAAATTTGGACTCTGACCTAGATGCTACGCCCCGTCAAAAACTAGTGACCCATTTGCATAATTTCTCAGGAAGATCGTAAGAAGAAAGCTTCGTTAGAAGCACGTTGTGCCACACCCGATCAAAGGCTTTCGCTATGTCCAAACTGATAGCCAATGCTTCTCCCTTGCTTTTGACTGCTTGCGCCCATCGGTGTGTTAAATCGTAAACTGAAATATCACCAGCCGAACGACCACGACGAAAACCGTATTCATTTAACAGCTGGTGCTCCTCTAGGTACCTTAAGAGCTGGCGGTTTGTTATAGATTCCATAACTTTGGAAAGCAAGGAAGTTATAGCTAAAGGCCGGTAATTGGACGAATCCGAGTGGTCACCTTTTTTAGAGATTGGGTGTACCAAGACGGTCTTCCATGAACTCGGTACAATGCCTGATGAATAGGAGAGCCGGAAAAGTCGCGTTAAAACCGCTGCCAGTTTGGGAGCACATACATTGAGAACAATCGGAGGGATACCATCGGGTCCACTCGACTTGATGACCTCAAGTAAAATAAGAGTTCTACACACTGAACTACAAAAACTTTATTTCTGGCATAGACACTTCACACCACGGGATGATCGGTGGCGTGTTTCCATGATCATCTAAAGTTGATTTAGAACGAAAAAGGGAGCCTAGGAATTCGGCTTTCTCTTCCGCATCATGGGCCAGCGAGGTATCACTCCTTTGTAAAGATGGTAATGATGTCTTCGCGAAATTTCCTTGGACAGCCTTGGCGAGTGACCAGAACGCCGCCAATTCTGCCAATGTGCTCAGACTTTGCACTGCCAATGGCTCTGTTGAAAGACCTAGAGACAGAGTTATACTCCTTTTTAAGTGAGCTGGTTTTCATCACAAGACTTTGATGCTTTGGCCCAGGCCTGGTTGCATTTCCGCTTATGGCTAAGTGCCATTTGACAGGGACGACTAAACCTAACCTAACCTAACCTAAACTAAGGAGGGGATTTGCCACCAATGGGCACTGAAGAGAACTTAATATAAAGTTCCATACCCTGCAGCACCACATCAGTGACAGCATCAGCATCGATGTCTGGATGAACTTGTGAGAAGCAAATCTGCCTCCATGGGTAAGATGCAAAAAAAAAATCGCATCCCGTCCCAATCTGCTGACCTATAATTCCACACTCGACGTCGGCCTGATGGTTGTAGCCTTACACAAAGTGTGATGGATACTGTACTCCAGATTAAACAGTGGTTGGAAGGTCTTTGCTTTAAGATAGCCGAGGCGCCGGAAACAGATATCCTCTCTGACGAAAGCGCATACGCCCGCTCACGGTACACACGAGTGTTCCAGTTTATACCTTGGATAGGAGAGGTACCATGTGTTGTCCGGAGAAGATATTTGCGTCTCAGTCAAAAAGAGCAAGGCGGGCTTCGCTGTCTCAATGTGTAAATGGACAGCGCTTAAGATAGAGTGTATTTCTTTATTTCTTTAATGTTGCAGAAATTCACAACGAGCGTGGAAGGGGGCGCCAAAAGTTTATTGCTCCGTTTGCCTCGAGCATATTCAAAGTTACGCGCAAATTGGCTCCCACCATAGTCCGCTGGGCCACCTAGTGCTTCCGGGTTAGAATCCCCAGATTCTAAATTAGAAACACCAGGGGGGGAAGGGTCTCCACCGTAATATTGCAGGTGATACCCCCTGGGGACTATCATTTGAAATTTGCGGCTCCATTATAAAATTAGGGGAAGGGGGAGAGAGAGTGAGCCTCCGAGACTCGCACCAACCACACAAAACGCAGCAAAAACTCCAGTATTTCACGTCGGTCTTTAGTGAGAAAGTGGTATGTCCCGGGCGTGCCGGCCCTGCAACCATACAGGCCAACAGCATGGCACTACCACTCGGAAAGGTGATTGATTGCATTAGTGGAACGATTCAAAAACTCCAAGTTTCGGAACTGTCTCACCAGTGGGCGATGGGGTCGTCACATCCCTACGACTTTAATATTTTTATTCTTTTTACTACAGTTTTCCAGTCCATAATAATGACATAAAAATCCAAGACATAACCAAAATCATTTAATTGCCACTAGCTGTTGATGGAGTCAACATCTTAATTATAGTTTTTTAACAAAATATTCCGTTTTAGATTTGATGAGCCTTTGGCAAAATGTGCCAAAACTAATCTTCGGGCTACAAAACAAATGCTCGACCTAGCTGAAAAATGTCACAACTTAGAAGTAAGTTTTTTGAGTGATTTAACATTATGTATGTTTCTGTGGATATTACGTAAAAAACAATTACATAGAAAAATGTTAATGAAAAATCTGTACTAGCGAATAATAATCTTTATTCACTTGAAACATACAAGTGGTATTTGTGCGCATCGACATTTTTATAAACTACCACCGGATTGGAATCGCGGCCTCACACTGGGAAGATCCGGCGAAAGAAACTCAGCGGGCTTGCGACTTTATGAGGTCCCGCTTTAATTATTTTTTTTTGTTAATTTTCTAAAAAAATAACGATGCGTGGGATTGGGTATGCGCCCAGTTGGTGGTAGGCTTGTCACCTATCAAATTTGTTAAGATGAGAAGTCAAAAGTTTTATATAAGTTATATATAAAGTCATATACATAAAGCATCGGTTAAAGTTGCAAATTCCAATCCTTCAATTATGTATACACACATGCGTATCTTCACGCCAAGTCCCTTGCGGTGTTTGTAGGGTGCTAACTGTCACGAACTCGTGATCTACTGCCTTGCCTAAATTTCGTTATATTCATAATTCTTTTCATACAAACATGCCGGTTTCAGAGACTCTTATCACCACTTTCCAATTGTACCCGATCGATTCGATCATGGCTTGTCAACCAAGATAATAATAATATTAATAATAATAAACAGCCTTGGACAAGTTACACAAATTCCCCTTATCATATTATCCACCTTCTTTCATAATGTAAATGATTTCCTAGTTGTCATGAGACTGATCATGACCGAACCAATGGAGCATACCTTCTCTTATCTTTGCATCAATACTTAAAACCTCACGCTCTCATTCTGACTGCATTTATCCTACTTGAGTGCTCTTTCTGACATAAAAATCTTTTGGATTATGAAACAAAGCTGAAATAAATTAAAAATTTTGCGTAACAAATCTAGCAACCTGACTCAAAACTTTGCTTTCAGCTTTCCCAGTGCTCCATTTACTATTCTTCTCACACAATGTCCTACCTACATATTATGTAGTGTTCTTTTATCCCTGACAAATGCCAACTCGAGATACGCAACTTTATTTACTTGTACCAGCACTACATCGTCTATTAAAACTCTTACATCCTTTGTGGCTACATCTCTTTCATTAACACATTTCTTAAATTTAATATGCACATTTTACTCAATTTCAATGCAAGGGTTAAGTTTTTTGTTTGTATGTAAATAGCTATCTAAAAACCTACAAATAGACTTCGTAAATAGAGCTACTAAAAATTGTGTTTGTTGGAGCAATATTTATATATTCCATAAAACGACTGAACAGATTTTAATTATTTCTAGCCTAGAAATAAACTAGACCTGAAAAGCACACACTTATCAATAGATTCTCTCAAGAGAACTTAACAATTTCAAAAAGCCAAAGCACTAAACAAAAAAGCGATTAAACATTTCGTTGCAAAGGTTTACAAAAGTACAGTAAGGAAAAATTTTCATGCGTCTTTTGGTGTTTTTTTTAATGAGGCAATTATTTTTACAGTGCTTTGTGCACGTATCAACGGCATATTCCAATCCTTATAAGGAGTGTATGGACGAAGTGCTATATCCTCCTTTAACAAACTGGCGAGAAACACTGGAAGTATGTGAATCTATGGACCATAACTTATTAGAAATCATGACAGAAAAGTAAGTCAAAATATCATCTGGGTTACAGGTATTTTTATCCTTCACAAATTTTTAATCTATCTATATATATAAAAACCAATGTCACTTTTCGTAATAATTTTATAACTCAAGAACGGGCTCACCTATCCGACCCAAATGTTAAGACTATGTTCGAACTATTTAGTAGATGGTTTATGTGAAGTTTGCATAAAATCGGTCAAGCAGTTCTTCACATATCACATTTTTTGTAACAAATGAATTCAATAAATGGCGGATCGTTTTGTTATTAGCTATTTTTCTGTCAAATTGAAACTTTTTTCAGTTGCTTTTTTCTTTTTTCTTTTGTTGTGTTATGTCATTCATGCGGTTATACAGATACCTAGCGAAACACGTACCGGGTCACTAGTAAATAATAAAAATTCTGATATGAGTTAAACCCATTCCCTGACGGGGAGATTCTATTTGTTGAGATTTTTTAGTTACTTTTTCTCTAATCAAAATCTTGATAGTTCAATCTTAAAAATTGCAAATTTAAGTATTTTGAAATTATAATACTGGAAGTGAAATTTTTAAAAAATAGTCTTAGCAAAGTAAAAGTGCCAAATCGTATTCTTATTCGTAAGTAATGAAGAATTAATTCCCCGGCGAGTTGGGCCATGACGACTGCATCGACACCGGTGGTGATGATTTTAGCACTACTTCGTATAGCAACGTAGGTAACCAATCTTTAGTACGAATGGTCTCCCGCATTACGAGCATGTAAAAACACCGTCAAAATATTTGTAGTTAACTAGAGACCCATCGCAGCTTAGTCAAAGTTTTGTTAATTTTTATAATTACATACTAATATTATAAACACGAGAGCCTCTCTGTCCATCTGTTGCACTTTTATGGCAAAAACACAAAAACTATAATGATTAAATTTAAAATGCAAATAAGTTAAGAACCGGGGTCAAACATAAGCTCCTTTAAAAAAACTAACCCCATAGAGGTCGCAAATCGCAGGTAAACAGTAATATAAATTATATAGGCTATATGTATGTACTGGATAGATACATAGATAGCTTATATGCATCAGGGATAATGCATGTTTTCGCTCTGAGTTCAGTACAACTGAGCACATACAAAGATTAGAACACAAAAAATATAAATAGTTATAAAGAACGTTATAGGAAATTGACTTTGAAACATTTGATAATATAAACTACAATTGTATTTGAAATATCCTGAAATCACTTAACGGAAGCTTACAATGTTGAACATTGTAAGGATCACAATTATTGTACAAGCACTGTCAAACTGTGAAAAAGAAGAAAAGAAAAATATAAAGAGTAGTCAGACGAGGGGACACTTTGTTGCCGAAACTGTTCATCGCTCTATTAGAAAAAAATAAATAAAAAGGCTGTTTTAAAGTCACTTTAGATTTTCTGACAATATTACAAAGAAAAGAAGTGATAAACATATTAAGCCAAAAGATGAATATAACAAAAACCAAAATAATGCCCAACAGCCAGGAAATTAAAAAAATGATGAAATAATGTATAATAAATATGTTGACAGCTATGTAAATTTGGAAAAATAGGTATAGTTTAACAAAATCTATAAAAAAGAAGAAGTTGGAAGAAGAGAAAATGTATCACGGAATAAATGTTGGTTACTTGAAATTACATTAAAAGTGGATAATTTTGTAAAATTCAAAAAAGTATAAGAATGCGTTTTACGCAATTTGTTAAATGGCTGCTAAATATGGTTCTTTGCAAAGTTAAACAGGTAATTCAAACAATACACAAAACTAAACACTAGATATTTGAGGACGAAGAACAAATAATCCCAAACACTCTTAGGTATCTGCTAAATATTCAGCTACGGCAGAACCTTTTTCATAATTTCAATGTATTCGACATATTTTTAATGTCTTACGGCCGTAGTCAGAGACGTCAATTACCGTTCTATCATTGATAAATTCGATATTTTTTAGACAAAATTGTAACTTAGTGATAGATAAAATGTTAATTGATGTCTATGAGTGCGGCTGTTAGGTACTGTAACTCAAAGAACAATAGTGATTGATTTGTTACACAAGCTTAGATTCGTGTTAGGTAAGGGTAAATAGTTTTTTTTTTAAATTGTTAGGATGTATTATATAGTCCAAAAGCAATATTGGTTAGGCAGGTGGTTAGAAATCATGATACCTACTTCACACTCTATATTATCTGCCTTCCTAGCTTGGGTCTTTGCGAAAACATATATACAAGTATTTGTAAGATGAATACGTTCAAATATTTCGGCGTATTCCGTGTTTCAAGCCATGAAAATAAGCAGTACCAGCAGTTTATATTAAATATTTTAATGTCTGTAATTTCAAAACTGCAAAATTTTATGTTCTTATAAGATTTACGGAATAATTTGTAAAGCACTCTTAATAAAGAAATGAGAAAAATCAGAATAATAATCGAAATCGGAGGAATAATCGGACAATGCACTAGGGCTAAGCGTTAATGAATTGTAGCCCAACTTACATTTTTCCTTTTACCCCTCAACTACGAGAACCTCAATTAATTAAGGGGATAAAACGGATATAACCTTGACAAAACTAAAAGTGATAAAAGTAAGTAAGCCTATATATTACCTTCCTCGGAACATAGAGTACCTGTCTGTCGAAATTCGTTATAATCATCATTATGTCTTCCCCGTGTTGGTCCGGGCTCCTTTGTAGAATAGACCATCTGCCTTTCTTGCCAGGCAGCTCGTAAAAGGCGAGCATAGGCTCACCGTCACTAACACCGTGACATCTGACAAGGTGGTAGAGTTTAGCAGCGACTCGTCCGGATTGGTACCACCGCTTTAACTATTCCTGCCGCCATAACGTCATGACGTGTTCCAGTTCGGAGGGTAAGGTAGCCGGTAAACTTACTTTTGCTCGAGGCCTAACATCCCGACCTCAGGTTGGCAACGCAACATTACCACCTTTGGTGTCTCTAGGCAGCGTGAATTTCTTAACATCAGGAAATCAGTTTGCTTGTTCGCCTTCCTATATCATAAAAAAAATCAGATGTTTTTATGTGAAGTCTGTATAGACCGAGATAATTTGAAAAAAGGAATGTGTTCTGCTACCGATTTCAGTAGCCTGCGTCTTTTTTTTAATATATTTAATGAATAGAAATGGAAGATTCACCAAATAATGAGGCATGAAGTTAAAATAATATGTGCTTCTATACAATCCCCAAAGTCAAAGAGACGTTGTTACATTTAACACGCTATGGTGACATTCGGTGCTCTAAATTATCATCAATGCCCAATCGAATTCACAAGTTGTGAAAAGTTGGGCTGACTGAAAAGACGGTGGGCTGATGATATAATTGAAACTACACGAAAACAATAGCTGTCTTTTAGCAAGATAAAGGAGTCCTACACCTGAAGATGGATCCATGTCCATGATATTAACACTAACAAGACTAACAACTAATAATATGTAAGCCGCAATACTAACACATATTAGCACGGTGTTATAAATTCATTTAAATTTGATTAGTTTTTTTGGTTAAAAACATAAAAGGATTTGATATTTTTAAAGAGTCGCGCTTGACCTCTGCCTAACCCCTCTAAGAATATTTTAGTGTAATTGCAAAAATCATGAATATTTAAAGTTCATAATTATGTTAAATAAAGTGTCGATTTAAAGTAATAAATAATTAATTCATTCGCTCACTAAAAAGTCATTGTTAACCTTAACAATTGTTGGTGATACTTATGCAACACATGTTTACCATTCGCATATTTCTTGACATTTCATTTGCATCCGCATTCGTGAAATGTATACGAAAACTTTAATAATATAAATTCTGGAAGAAAGTTATGCGAAATATTGTACGCAAGTAAAACTAATATTCATGCTTTTTCTGACATACCCAACTTTCATTTCTATACAACAACGTTGGGATAATCACAGAATTATGCAAAGTGAGTCTAGCACTTTGACTCAAACCCTCGCCTTGAAATAGCTTACACAGCGCTCCATTCACACTATTCCCTGCGTATACACTCCATTCTGTATCCCCGGTGTACCTTAAATCTCTGCTGAAAGCACAACCAAGATATACAATTTCATTCACTTGTTCCAGCACAACATCATCAACTAAAACTTTTACATTATTTATAGCAACTGCTATAGCCCTGATGATGCTTAAATAGTCAAACTGGTTGGCTAAAATATAATAATAAAAAACACATTGTGGAAAGTACAACTAAAGTTAATAAATTGTTTTAGAATGGAGTTCCACCAAGCACCGACGATAAGAAGTATAGAAACTACCATTGCTCTTATTGGTGATTACCTATTTAACCTGTGCTCGCCTCTAACGAGCTGCCTAGCATAAAGACAGATGGTCTTTCCTACGCAGCGGACCCGTACCAACACGAGGATAACTTAACAACATTAAGTTTATTAGTTAATTTTCGTGTTTGCCTGCGTATATACATGCTGACAGAGCATATAAATCCCAAAGCTCTTTGTGTTATAATATGTTTTTGAAAATGAATAACATAGTAATATTATTATTTATAGATATATAGAGGGAATGGCCAACACTTACGTATTCATGAAGCATTTAGCTGAGCAAGCTGTGTACGACTATCGTGAAAAGCTACCAGTTGTGATATACAGACCATCTATTGGTATGATTAATTATTATATGGCATCTATCGACTGTTTTACGTATATACATATTTTCAATGCAAGTCCCTTCTGGAGGTAGGCAAGGAGTATCGAATGTTGAATGCCACGATCCTTCCAGACCTGACTTACTCTCACCACATTCATTACATCCGATGAAACCATACTCGGAATAATTCCTCTTTCGCATTGTACTGTTTTGTCGATATTTCATCGGTCATTCTTTCCACATGACCGCACCAGCAAAACATGTTCTTTCTTATTTTTACATAACGCTTTTGTGAAACCCACTTTCTCTCTAACCGCGCTGTTGCGAATGCGATCGTCGAGCGTTAAACTACAAATTTATATAGCTACTATTTCAAACGCATATATGCTTTCTTGCTTTTTCTGCCATTCTCAATCCGCACTTCCATTAAGTAACGTTAGACTTACTTTAACTCAAAATCTCTCTGTAATTACTCGACGCTCGACGCAATTATACTATTCCTTGCACACGCCCCTCTTTTTTACATCCGCATTGCAATAATGAGAAATATAATTTCGGTTATTGTACACATTATCTGTATTATTATTATAAACTATGTGATAAATTTATTCTAAATTATTATTGTCAAAAATAATAAAACATTTGTTGAAAAGTTTTATATTAAAAAAAACAGTTTTGGCGCCATCGTGAAAGTATATGGACGTAATTTTTTCGTAATTATTGAATTTTGTGTAAATTATGAGTAAAATTATTTAATTTAGGTGGAAATTAGTTTAATTTTGTTCACATAAAATGCACAATTGAAATAGGTATTTTTTAAGAAATTAGTGTATCGTGTATTTCCTCGCTGCCACCACATCTCACTAAATGAGATTGAGTAACGAAGCCACTACTTTACTCAAGACCCTGACATGACTTTGTACATTCTTTTAATAAACAGTTTTAAACGATTTTAAACCCATTCCGATAAAAAAAAATGAATTTCATAAGTTTCGCCTTTTAATGAACAAAATGTACTAATAACTGTTAATAAAAATAATTAATACTGAAGACATAGCAGCATGGCCTAAAGGTCTTAGCCAGCCCCAGAACAAGGCAAATTAACTAATAATAACAATCGTTTATTTTGGCGCCATCGTGAATTAAGATGTTCGTAATTTTTTCACAATTATTGAATTTAGTGTAAAATATGAGTAAAATTAGTGAATTTAGGTGGGAATTAGTTTGATTTTGTTCAGTGAAAGTGCACTAATGACATAATCATGAAGAAATTAGTGTATCGTGAATTTCCTCGCTGCCGCCAAATCTCATAAACGAGCTTGTGTAACGAAACCACCGCTTTACTCAAGACCCAGACAAGACTGTGTAAATAGTGACTAATGACTGAAATAAATAATTAATACGGAAGAAATAAATTGAAAACATTTAACAAGAAAAAGATTTATTAATACGGAAGACGTGGCTGTATGGACACAGATCCTTTGCCTTTTCCCGACTGGGATAAAGTTAAAAAACAACAACAATTAAAAAAAAAGGTTGGCGGGAACGATCGGAGGGGGAAGGCGCGCTTTCCGAGGGTTCCCTCCAATCTTTAAGCTAAAAATGTGTAATATAATGTAAAAATGTATAATTTGTAAATTAATTAAAGTGTAAATATTACTTAGTTGTGTGTAAATGTGATTTAGTAAATAAACTATACTAGTGAAAGACTATTGTAGAGTTTTATCACGACAGAAGAGGCAGAGGCCTGAACAAGAAAGAAATTTGAAGACGAAACTAGAAACAGACATGAAATATTAAGATATGGGTTTATTAAATAATATAAGACTAGTATAAAATATTGAGGTAAAAAAAAGAATATTAAAAATACTTTTTGCACTGTCGTAGAAGTTTTGGCGCCAACATGAAAGAAGATGATTTTAGTGTTCAGAATTTTAGTTTTATAATTTGTGTGAAAATAATCGTAATTCAAGGATGTGACGTATTATATAACAAATCAACGGAGAAACATAATATGTAAACTTCAAGAAATTAAAACTAAAGACGTATTGAAGGACTCCAATAAGCTTTGTCTTAGTGAAGGAAATGACTTTTAAAAAGAGGAAGACAATATGTTAAGAAACTGAAGAAATGAATTTAAAATTTTAATATGAAAAAGAATTTATTATTACGGAAGACGTGGCAGCATGGCCTAAAGGTCTTAGCCGGCCCCAGAAAGGGGCAAATTAACCTAAAAAAAACAATAATATGGAGTTTTGGCGCCATAGTGAATTAAGATGGTCATAATATTTTCACAATTATTGAATTTAGTGTAAAATATGATTAAAATTGGTTAATTAAGGCGGGAATTACATGTTGTTCAGTGAAAGTGCATTAATGAAATAATCATGAAGAAATTAGTGTATCGTGAATTTCCTCGCTGCCGCCAAATCTCATAAACGAGCTTGTGTAACGAAACTACCACTTTACTCAAGACCCAGACAAGACTGTGCAAATAGTGACTAATAACTGAAATAAAGAATTACCTATTACGGAAGACATAAATTGAAAATATATATAACAAGAAAAATATTTATTAATACGGAAGACGTAGCTGTATGGACACAGATCCTTTGCCTTTCCCCGACTGGGATAAAATTAAAAAACAACAACAACAACACAATAATATGTAGAAGCGGATTCTAAATGACAGTTTAGCAAACGTTTTTTTACCCTCGTGAACTTAGCATGCAAAACTCTTGAAAATCAGTTTTGTTTTATCGGAATGGGTTTAATCGTATGTACCTGATTGTTTTTTTCGTTTGTACCTCAATAACTCAAGGGGGCCTAACATGCTTAATTCTTGAAAATTTTTTTTTTATCGGAATGGGTTTAGAATCGCTTGTACCTGATTGTATCAACATTTTTTTCGTTTATACCTTTAACTATTGAGGCACAAATGAAAATAACAATAAAGCACAAATGATTTTAAACCCATTCCGATAAAAAAACTGATTTTCAAGAGTTTTGCATGCTAAGATCACGAGGGTCGTTATTTACCGTCTGCTTCCTGCCACTTAGCTCGCAAGAGGCAAGCAAAAGTTAGATGACTCATTACTAACAAATTCATTGTCCAGTGCTGAAAATAGGGTAGCGAATAGATTTCTACAATTGTTAGCGACGCACCTTTAACATTTATGGTTCCTATAGGCCACGGTTGTCTCTTACTATCTGGAGAGCAGTGTTCGCTTACTTACATCATACAAAAAACTTAAATAGGTACGGCTTTGTTTTCCAGTGACTCCATCTGTGATGGAACCTGTTCCGGGTTGGATAGACAACTTCAATGGACCTGCAAGTCTCATGATAGCGGTAGGAAAAGGTAAACCTAGTTTTCTCAAAATTATAATTTTAACTAGAGACTTAGAATACATAAATAAATAAAAATAAGTAAAACACGAAAATTGTTATTTTCGTTTTAAAAATTGGGTGTGGATGGACCCTCAGGAGTAGTTAGTATACATTCATCTCACGCGATCATTGAACTTAAAAAACATCCGACCATGTAAGAATTAAACATAAATTAAAACAGTCTTTTTTTATCTTTAGTTTCAAAGCCCTGATTATGCTGTATAAAGTTAAACCGGTTGACTAAAAAGTAACAGAAAGTGTTAAATAAAGTATATTGTGGATAAGTACAAGTGTTAATTACAATAAAACGTGTGTATACAATGGAAATCCACCAAGTGCCGACGATAGCAAGTATAGATTCTACTAAAAACATTTTTTGCGAAGTAAAAAAGTTGCACACTTTTTTGGAATGGGTAAAAAATTCTAAACTCGCGTCAGATCATCAGATCGTAAGACGGCGCAGGGCGCATGCGCAAATAAGACGGCGTGAGGCGTAATACAATAACACTAATGAATATAAAACGTATATTCATTGGTGTTATTGTATTGCTTAGATATTTCCGAAGAAAGGATTTGCAATGGATAATACGCAGCAACACACCTACGATTACAATATCACAAGACAACATGATAGCCGATACGTATAATATCAACATACATTGCTGTATTTGTTCCATATTGAAAATAAACTTTATGAGTAGACGAGCAATGTTCGTTATACAGATAATATGATGACGCTTCTAACCGTCACGTAGTCTTCTTACTTTAACGAGTTTTTGTCAAGCCAAACGCAGGGTGCTGATATGAAAATAATATTTGTGCATAAATCATAGTCCTTTCATACTGATAACAATTAAAGCAATTCGTTCAAAATTATTCCCTAACCATTCTAAAATATCAAAAATATACAACGTTAATATTCAAGTTTTCACTTCTGCCGGAAGATTGGTTGCAGGAGTGCAATTTTTAGTATATTAATTATCTGACATTTCCCCGTGTTGGTCCGGGCTCCTTTGTAAAATAGACGATTACCGCCTTACCATCTGCCTTCCTTGCCAGGCAGCTCGTAAAAGGCGAGCATAGGCTCACCGTCACTAACACCGTGACGTCTGACTAGGTGGTAGAGTTTAGCAGCTCGTCCGGATTGGTACCACCACCTTACTTATTCCTGTCGCCATAACGTTATGACGTTTTCCGGTTCGGAGGGTAAGGTAGCCGGTAAACTTTCTTTTGCTCGAAGCCTAACATCCCGGCCTCAGGTTGGCAACGCACCCTTACCACCTTTGGTGTCTTTAGGCGACGTGAATTTCTTAACATCAGTAAATCCGTTTACCTTCTGTTTGCCTTCCAATATCATAAAAAAAATATATTTTGCCCTAGACAGATAACTATCAGAAAGTTATGTCATATTTCACCTACTAATAATTATTATATGTCCAAAAAGTTTTGTGTTATTTTATTATTCTTTATATAATATAATAATGTTATTATTTTAACGTTATATATACATATTATGTAGTAAAAAAAAAACAAGTTTTACGCAATTATATCAAATCAAAAGAGGCGAAGCACGATTTGAACGTTTGTGATTATGAGTACGATACGCTACCTCACTTTCCCGCACATATCCCCGATTCAATATACGATATTAAAGTTGATGTTTCGAATCGCACAGACCTAACTGCGGGTTGGAACGCAATCGAAGATAATGATGAAGATCTTGTGTGTAGAGCGCTAAAGCGACAACTTTCTTCTCGTTGCGCTAAACGAAATTATCACAAGAGCTATGTTCCTTAAAATTTATTTACGGTCACCTTGGAGTCATGACCTGCCTTTCGAAAAAAGAATGGTTAAATGGTGACTGAATAATAACATTAAACGGGATTTTTATAGTTTTGTCTCATATTTTGAAGGTTTCTACATGGGGCACACTAAAAGTTTTGCACTTCTAGCTAATCGGAACTATTTGAATTTCGAATGTTGTATTTTTAAAACGTTGCAACTTTCAACTGCCGTCAACGAAAATAATGTGGCTTCTATTAAGCGGTTAATTGAAGAAAACCCCCGGATTACCTTTGACACAATTCGAGGACTGTTGGGAATTTGTATGAGCCCAATTAAGAACATTTTACACGGAGAATTGAAAGTTCGGAAACTTTGTTCTCGTTGGATCCCTCATGAACTAACAGCAGTGCAGAAGCGGGCTCGCGTGGAATGGTGCTCACAAATGCTACTGAAGTACGACTACGGACATTGTAATGCTGTTTATGTCATTGTCACAGGAGACGAAACGTGGATTTATTATTTAAAAAAAAAACAGAAATCTTGTGAATGGGTGTTTGCAAATGAGAACAGGCCAACAAAAGTGAGACAGGTGAGAAACGTGGGCAAAAAAATGATCGAGTTTTTTTTCTCACCTACGGGTCCCATCTGTACAATTCTACTTGAAGATCAAAAGAGTGTTAACGCCGAGTGGTATTCTACCAGTTATTTACCCAGGATTTTCGAAAAAGTTTGCGAAAGACGACCCAAAATCAGCATTCTCCTACGCCATGGTAACGCTTCTTTACACACGGCCAACAAATTAAAATCATTTTTTGCTTTTGAAAAAGTACATCTCGTTACTCATTCTGCGCATAGCCCCGACCTAGCACCCTGTGATTTCTGTATTTTCCCCAAAATCGAAGATTTGATGAGAGGTTTTACTTTTACCAACTCCGAAGTGGCAGTGACAGCGCTCAATCAGCACGTAGAAAACATGCCTTCAGATCTGTGGTCCTCCTGTTTTAAAAAATGGTTCGACCGCATGAAAAAATGTTTAAAATGTAAAGGAGATTATTTTGAACGCAATAAACATAATACAATTTGGGTCGTAACATGTTGTTTTTTTTAATTTACGCTAAACTTATAGTGTAACTACGTCTACGTATTTTATGAATAATTGTATTTTACTTCAGGTATCGCGCATACGGTCTTGGAAGATCCAAACATTGCAATGAACATGATACCCGTTTGTCATGTAGTAAGAGGGATTATTGTAGCAGCTTGGAGTAGAGGTACAAAGTACGTATATTGTTTTTTTATGATAATGGAAGGCAAACAAGCAGGCCGATTTCCTGATGGTGAGATATTCACGCAGCCTAGAGACACCAAAGGTGATAATCATGCGTTGCCAACCTGAGGTCAGGATGTTAGACCTCGAGCAAAAGTAAGTTTATTGGCTACCTTACCCTCCGAACTGGAACACGTCAACAGCAAGCAATGGACGTTATGGCGGCAGGAATAGTTAAGGCGGTAGTACCAAACCGGGCGAGTCGCTGTAAAACTCTACCACCTACTAGGATGTCACAGTGTTAGTTACAGTAAACCTATGCTCGCCTTTTACGAGCTGCTTGGCAGGAAGGCAGATCGTCTATACTGCAAAAGAGCCCGGATCAATACGGATATACATCCTTGACACTGGGTGATTTTTTTTTTCAATCAGAATGATTTATGATCAAAATCTTAAGAAAACACTCCCACAGATTCACAAATAATAAAATTAAAATATAGCAACATTTAGTGGACATGACACTTTTCATATCGTCTGTACCGATTTCAATTATCTCTAATTTGTTAGAATAGAAAATATTTTAATTCACGTTCACCTTGCAGGAGGCACTTCTGACGAGTCTATATAATACTATCAGAGCGGAACGCGGCCACAAACTTAGAAGACCCTCTAAAAAATATACGATTTGACGTAATAATGTAGCATAACAGCATAGAAATAGGTGCCGGAAAGTCTTGTTAACGTTTGTTGGTCACGTTCTTTGCTTGTAGCGCACGATAAGGACCTTCGTTTCAAAAACAAACAGTCCAGTCGGTGCCAAATCCGGTAGCAAAGCAATACATATTATTCACACCTTCAAAACACTACAAAAAATCAAAGTGGCCAAATGTTTCGTCACTTATTTCATTTATTTATTTAACTTTATTTTACTAAACAAAATTAGTTTAAAATCGCGAGTGTAATGCTTATTGATTTTCTTCTCAAGTTTGAAAGTGCCACACAAATAATAAACTATATAAAATTGTAAAACTTGATCGTGTTATCTTATAAGTTTTACAATAAAAATATTTTATTTAAGAAATGTTACACATTTTGTATATTATTTAAGTATTGTATTTCTTGAAATTTTTTTCATTTCTGTCTAACACTTCTTTAATATTTTCACAAGTCACGGTCACAAGCTTCTTGTACCCAGCGACTCCCCGCGACTTTGAGTAGATCAACAGTCCACAGGGTGGGAGGTCGTCCAACACTACGTCCTTCAGTGCGGGGCCGCCACTTGAGAACCTTTCTTCTCTAGCGGATGTCGGTTCTGCGAGCAATGTGGCCTGCCCATTGTCACTTTAGCTTGCTAACTCTCTGAACTATGTCGCTTACTCTCGTTCTATTGCGGATCACCGAATAACGGATCATATCTCGCAGAGAAACACCGAGCATAGCTCTCTCCCATAGCACGCTGAGTGACTCTGAGCTTATTTAAGAGGCCCACATTTAACGGCCAAGTCTCAGTTCCATATGTCACCACTGATAACAACACTGGTCGAAGACTTTCGACTTTAGGCTCTACGGTAATTTAAACAAGAAGAAACCCTTTAGCTTCCCGAATGCTGCCCATCCGAGTTGGATTCGGCGGTCGACTTCTTTGTTGAAGTTGAATTTACCTAAATAATAAACTAAATAAACTTCAAGAATTGAGTTCCCAAGCTGAACTGGTATAGGTGCAACATGAACATTGGACATGACTTTCGTCTTGTCCAAATTTATCCTAAGACCCACCTGTTGGGAAACTCTGTCAAGGTCACCGAGCATCTTGCTCAAGTCTTCCAGCGATTCCGCCATGACCACAATATCATCTGCGAATCGTAGGTGAGTGATGTACTCGCCATTGATATTGATGCCGAGTCTTTTCCAGTCCAGAAGCTTGAATAGTTTTGGAGAAATAACGTCTCCCTCTCACACAAAGTGATAATAAATCCACTCGGCTCTATTAATAAATGACTATCAAAATTTTATCAAAATAGGTCTAGCAGTTAAACTGTGAAAGTGAACATACAAACAGACTGTCGCATTTATAAAATAACTAGCTGCTCACCCGCGACTTCGTCAGCGTAGAATAGTTACGACTTTCATCCCGTATGCTTTTTGTTTTTCGAAAAAAAAAACAGCCTTTATGAACTTGGATATTTTACTATATGCAAATTTCATCAAAATCAGTTAAGAAGTTTGGACGAGAGCAACAGACAGACTGGCGCATTGTCATATAATTACATATAATAATATGAAAGTATGGATTACGGATATAAATACAATAGAATAGATTAAGTTTTTATTCAAAATAAGTATGAAATATACTCGTACATCTTTTGACAGTCATATATATACACATTTAAGATTTAAATGTACAATGTAATAATTTAAAACTGAAATGACGTGACGTGATCCAGGGTGACGGATAAAATGTCGATTTAAAAAAAATGGATAATGGATATATATATATATGGATGAGGGAATTAAATTAAATAAACTTTTTTTAGGCCGTCAATAGATGAAGTGCCTATTTACAATGCGTGCTCAGATGACACTTATTTGATGATGACTAATAAAGAGGTTTATGAAATTGGAGACGAACTACTTAAAGAATCTCCCTTTGCCAATATGTTGTGGTATAATTGTGCTACACATACTAAAAGTCGCACGATGTTTTATGTTTTGGTTTGTATCTTAATACTTTTCTGTATGTTGTCACCTAATTTCCATTAAACTTTTGGACTTAGTTGAATTCTCGTATGTAATCGCCTCTGTGGTCTAGCGGTTCAGTTGTTAGACTTGACTGCATGAGGTCCCGGGTTCGAATCCCGGGTCGGGCAACAATAAAAAAATTGGTTTTTTTTTTCCAATTTTCTAATAAAAAAATGTTGCTCGGGATTGGAACTATGCCTGATTGGCGATAGGCTTTCCACCTATCACATTGTGGAACTTGGTGGCTTCGGCTACTCGTTGGTGCCCTGGTTGTGCCTCTGCCTATCTCTTCGGGGATATGGGGGTGAAGATAATCTACTCAACTCTTCTATGTAATTTCAATCGGTTCAGGGGTGGAAACAAAATATTTACGTCATCAAATTAAAAAAGTATGAAGTGTGGTCAGCTAGATTCCTATACAAGAACTCGATGGCTCAAACTGTTGATATGGAAGTATTTGAAGGCGGTTATTGATATGATGGAGAAATTACAAAAAACTGCCGAATAATTGAGTTTTTCTCCGTATACGGTTAATCCGACCACTACGGAGAAAACGGAATCAAC
Source organism: Calephelis virginiensis (assembly GCA_002245475.1). Lineage (NCBI taxonomy): Eukaryota > Metazoa > Arthropoda > Insecta > Lepidoptera > Riodinidae > Calephelis > Calephelis virginiensis. The sequence goes on along the minus strand of NJDC01058157.1, from coordinate 98,893 downwards.
TAGGCGGTTTTATTCAGTGTAGAATAGACTTTTTATCGTCCTGCCTGGCAGTTAAGGGATGAGCAACAGAAGAAACTGTTTATTACCAACACGACTGGTGGAAGAGGGCTGAGCAGCAACTTGACCGAGTAACGATCTACTTCCGTACCTATTCCTTCCACCATAATAACAACATCATTCACCAGTCCGGACGGTAAGGTAGACTTGGAGAATTGAAATTGAAGAATTTAACACCCCGGCCACAGGACAGCGACGCACCTATAACATATTATAATGATGTCTATAGACCACGGTTTCTTACCATCAGGAGACACTTTTAGTTACTCGCCGTTTAGGCCTATCTTTCACTGCAAATAGGTTAATGAAAATGGCAGTATGTAGGCTAATATGTTATATTTAACTAGAAAGCCCTGATACCACATATTATGTCTTTATAATATCGGCCTGCTATTAGTGTTTGATCCAAGCTAAATCCATATGCTTAGTTGCTACGACGACTTCTCAATTGTAATTGAAGTTTTGTACTTTGTCAAAATCTAGCAGACTCCAATGAGTTGCCATAGATACGACATCAAAAAGTATCTTCACGCCCGAAGAGGTAGGCAGAGGCACAACCAGGGTACCCACGACTAGCCGAAGATACTAAGTCCCACAATGTGATAGGTGGAAAGCCTATCGCCAACCGGACACATATCCTATCCCTAGCAACATTTTTTTATCAGAAAATTGGAAAAACCCTATTTTCTTTTGTTGCCCGACCCGGGATTCGAACCCGGGACCTCATGCAGTCAAGTCCAACAACTGAACCGCTAGACCACAGAGGCGACGAGGATACGACGTCAAGGAATAGAATTACAGATTACCACTTAGGGTTATTGAAAAATATATCGAATTGGAGAATATGTTTCCTCTCGTCTGTCGATTACCGGCTCCTGGTAATGTAAGCAACCCACATCTGTCACTTACCGGGAGTCGGTAAAATGTTCTTATTAGATAAACATTTCCATTGGAGTCATGCATAATTCCAATAAGATTCAAATAAATGGCCTATTTTTCAAATAATCGCCTTGTCTAACCCCTGTCTGTCAATTATCGGGTCCCGGTAGTAAAGGTGGGGGTAGTTTCGATCTAGAGAGTTACAAACGAGAAGTTATTGGCAGTAAGATAGAAGATAGGCGGATGGATATGCAGCTGTCTAAGATTGCTCTCAATCTGTCTTTAAATATATATTATTAATGTTCGGTGTTTATGAAATAAGGTATTTTAAGAGACAGTATAACAAAAAATACATTTTTGATTTTCAGACTGTGATCTTACAACTGATACCATCGCTTTTGATCGACATGGTTCTGAAGATTTTGGAAAAAAAACCAATGTATGCATTTTGAATATTTTTTCCTGATCTTGTTCATTAAAATTCCGATCAAGATATCCAGTGAAACTTAATAAATTTTCGTATTATTATCGGGTAATGAGTATGTGTTTGAAGTTTTAATTCAAAATGATCTTTTAAAGGTAGTGGAAATTACATGCTAAGATTTCATAAAACAGACGCAGCTATCTACAGAAAAATCCGAATTTGGGTATCTGACACTGAAAAAAGCCGAAAACAATATCTGCTGTAAAACACCACCTAGATATATTTACATATCACCATAATCAATATAAATTTGAGTTTACTTAATATTAGTTAATAATTAAAATATAATGTTCAAATATTCAAATACTGTTATTTATCTTTGTGATAAAAGCGCCGTCTACATTATTCAAGACTAACTAATTTGTTTCTAAGCATTACTGTATGAAAATAGTTTGCCCTACATTTGTCGAAACAAACAGTTTGTGTGTTTCGATTGCCTGGTATATTGTATGTTTTCTTTTTGATTTAATGTACTTTACTCACATTATTATTGAATGACTAGCGTTCTGTACTTCTCCTACATACAAGCTATAATTGTGGCAAGTTTCATACTCCTCCGTCAGCAAAAGGGTTCCCGCTTTACGTACTAGAATTTAGAAACAAGTACATATTTCTATGTAATAAACCTATATAGGGACACATAGCCCAAAACGATGGTAATTAGATTTTTTGTCGGTGTAACTGTTCAGTGTTAAATTTCACGCAAAAACTATTAAACGGACTTTTACCAAATTATTTTTACACAAACATGGTCGATTATGTAGGGAACGAAAATCTATGTGACTTCATAATTAATACCTATACTGATGACGATATTTTAAAAACTTCCACTTTACACTTTTTTAATTGTAATTAATATCCTTAGGAATAGGCAATAAAACTTACTTTTAGCACTTTTTCCCTATCTGTCTGTCTAGATCCGGCCTGCAATTCACGCCGAATCTTTGAGCCGATGATATTCCAATTTTGGCAGTAGGTTGTAGGCTACATTGTGTCCCGTTTTATATTGAGATTTCCGCGGGAGAGAGGTAAAACTCAAAATGTAAATTGGGCTTTGCCCTGCTTAAAAAGCTGAAGATCCGGGGCTGTTGCCAATTGCCATTATTAAAGTCTAGTAATTTTCAAAGTAAAACACCAGAGCAAAAACTTAAAAATTCCGATGTCTACATTAATTAGTACAGTACTATTTAAATTATGCGCTTTGGCTATACTCGTCAAGCTTCGGAAATCCGAATGTATTTTAAAGATGTATATATTATATAGAGTTGTCATTACACATAATTAATCATTTCGCTTTAATTTAGATTAGGTCAGCCAATTTAAAAATAAAAGTATAAAGTGTAAAAAGTGTAAAACCGAAGCGCATAATTTAAATATGTATTAGTAGGTACTGTATGTGTTGGAAAAATGACCATAGGATTTGAGGCAGTTCAAAAGAAAAAGGAGCGTACAAAATTAGCTTTTCGATTTCGATTGGTAATTTCACATTTATTATTGCAGATTGGCGAAACTTCAGCGCCGAATCTATACAACGTTTTTAGCACTCGATCCTTTCCACACTACACAATGGACATTTTGCACAAAAAACTTTGTTGCCCTTTGTTCGGCAATACAGGAACCAGATGTAAAGGACTTCTCATTCATAAAGAAAGTGGATATAATGGATTATTACCGCAACTCTTTACACGGTGCCCAAAAATATCTCATGAACGAGGACGTTATAGATTTACAGAAGAAAAAAACTGCCGTTAAAAAGTACTTTTCACTCTTTCACCTAGTCGTAAAAACAATCTTAGTCACAAAAACGATACTCACCTATAATGTCAGTTTGTTCAAACAGTTTTAAGAAAGTCCGGTGAAGTTGTAAAAATCGCGAAGTTAGCATCATATAAGCCTTTAAAAAACAGTTTAGAAAGCATATTTTTTGAGGTAATCCAGGAGCAAAACGAAATAGTTATTAAAAGAAGCAAATTAAAAAAGGTTAGGTAGAATGTACAGAAACAATACTTTTCTAGACAAATATTTACTAAAGTATAGAGCTACGCAAAAAGTAAAGGTTTCTAGGGATGTAGCCTTCAGTCAAAGTATATTACTGGCCTAACTTATGGACAATTG
>NJDC01058157.1:39848-50671 GCA_002245475.1 Calephelis virginiensis | reverse complement strand
AACTCCGGCTAGTTTTCACGTGATGCCTGAACAAACTGACAGATAGACAAATATTTTTTAATCACATCGGGTTTGGTATGGATTCAGTAACACGATTGCTGTGTGCTATTTATTTTTTCAATATTTTCATTGTACGGAATTGACCCTTCTACAGATTTATTATATGTATAGATTTGGCAGACGTTACAATATGAAATTGCAGTGAAGAGGAAAATTTTAAGATACGCGCTTACAGATAGTAAGATGCGCCAGCTTCACACGTGATTTAGTTATATACATGTGCGATTTGTATATTTTTTGTTACAGATATTTTCAAGTAGGTATAACTCACGCGCATACATAAATATACGCACGCATTTTTATTAAAATGGACCTCAAAACCATTCATTTATACGTATTATTTATTTTTGACATTTGAAATGTGTATTTTTATTTATTTAAAAAATTTACATCAATTCTCAATAACGCTATTTGTATTTAGCATTCTTAACAAAATAATATCAGTCTAACTTGATAAAGTTGAAGCATGGAATGCTAATAATTATCATACAGTTATCACAAAATATGTTTTAGGAATTTCAAATTGAGTCATAGATAAATCAACTCGACTTGACTCGAGCTGGGCCTAACTCGAGTTGACTCGTGTTAGCAAATCGAGTTGAATTGGCAAGGCAACGCACCATTACCGCCATTGGTGTCTCTAAATAAGAAATTCGTCTGCTTATTTGCCTTTCAATATAAAAAAAGACAAAATATGTTAAGAATCTAAATCCCAGGAATCGTTAAATATTAAACTAGCTGAAATAATAGGAAACCTTTTTTTTAAGTAATGAGATAGGGAAAGTACACGGAACGAGTTCTGGCGCCATCGAGAGAAAAGATGGTGGAAGATTTTTCATAATTATTGAATTTCGTGTCGATATTGAGTGAAATTAGTCAATTTTAGTTGCATTTTGTACAGTTTTGTTCAGTGAAAGTGCACAAATGAAATAATTATGAAGAAATTAGCGTGTCATGTATTTCCTCGTTGCCGCCAAATCTCATTACATGAGCTTGTGTAATGAAGCCACCGCTTTACCCAAGAGCCTGACATGACTTACTAACGACTTATGACTAATGACTAATTATAATTGATTAAAATTGATATAAAATTTGAAACGAATTTCTAGTTGACTTATGGCAAAATACGTATAGGCCAACACCTAAAGAAAGAAGAAGTACATGACATTCCTGGTGGTAAGAGATAGCCATGGCCTGCCTAAAGATATCATGGATGCTGTTGGACACTGACTTGCATCCAAGTCGTTATGCAAGTCTACCGGCTACCCTACCTCTGGAACGGATATGACACTATCATTATCGTGGCACGAATATGTAAGGCTGTGGTTACTACCTGGGCAATTTGCTGAAAATAACTATACCAGTAATCAATTACAGTGTTGGAAATCACCTATCTACTAAACCTATCTGAATACAACAATCGCAAGCATTGATGTCATGACTTCAAAAAACAGTAGTGCTCTACGATCTGTCATTTACTCTGACTGCACTTCTGGAATATAGCAGCAATCTTAATTTCAAGATATTCAGTAAACAGCAATTGTTCTTTTTCATGAAATTATTTGGTAAATAATAATTTCATATTAGGCGCTATAGAAAGAACAAGTGTTATTTTATGGTTCTCTGGTTGATACAAGTATACAATGGTTGACTTTTCAACCATTGTATACTCGTATCAACCAGAGGAGCATGCCTTTTCTCATTTTGACATCAACATCCCTCACTTTCTCGAATTTAAAATTTTCTGTATCGCTCTCATTCGACCGCATTTATCCTACTCTTATGCCTTTTCTGGCATACCAAACTCTCGCTTCCTTACAACAACGTTGGAATAAGCACAGAATTATGCAAAGCGAGTCTAGCACTTTGACTCAAAAACTGGCTTTGAAATAGCTTACCCAGCGTATCTACATCGTCGGTATAGCTTTTTCTATCTAAAAGCACAACCAAAATATACAATTTCTTTCACTTGTTCTAGCACTACATCATCAACTAAAACTCTGACATCCATTCTAGCTTCGTCTCTTTCAAATGCCATAACTATGGTTTGCGTCGAATTGAAGTGTACTTTCATTTAATTCCACCATATGCCGATGATGAAAATTTTTTTCTAGCTTCTAAGCGTTTTACGGGTGTGATTATATGATGACCGCATAGTCTGCGATGGAGTTTAAGATTAGTTGATCTATAAATAATTAGGTGATAGTGTTCTTTAACCACTTGGCAGGATTTTTTTTTATGATATTGGAAGGCAAACAAGCAGACGGATTTCCTGGTGTTAAGAAATTCACGGCGCCTAGAGACACCAAAGGTAGTAATGAAACGCATCATTAACGCCAACCTGAGGCGGGGATGTTAGGCCTCGAGCAAAAGCAAGTTTACCGGCTAGCTTACCCTCCGAACCGGAACACGTCATGACGTTATGGCGGCACGAATAGGTAAGGCGGTGGTACCAATCCGGGCGAGTCGCTGATAAACTCTACCACCTAGTCAGATGTCACGGTGTTAGTGACGGTGAGCCTACGCTTGCCTTTTACGAGCTGCCTGGCAAGGAAGGCAGATGGTCTATTCTACAAAGGAGCCCGGACCAACACGGGGAAACCACTGATATGTGACTGCTTCTGCAGAGCGTAGGTTTGATTGCAAATTATCACGATCCTTGCAGCACTTCTTCCACATCCAAATCTAATCAATCATTTATTGCTTCATGTGACACAAAAAAGGTTATAAATTATTTCCACTAATTATTTGTAGGACATACGAGTATATACTTTGGGTATTGCAAATTGAAGCGGACCGATCCATTCTAGATTTCACATTTAAAATTATCCAATAATTAATCGTTTAAAGTTTTAACTCATTAATTACTGTTCACTACATAGCAAAAACAAAGTCGTTACCTCTGTCCCTTTATATGCTTAAATCTTTAAAAGTACGCAACGAATTTAGTTGCAGTTTTATTTAAAAGATAAAGTGGTTAAAGAGGAAGGTTTATTTGTATATTTTATACCCCTGCGTAGCCGGGGCGGGCCGCTAGTTTCATATAAACCTGCCAGTTTCGTAGACTCCTGACATTAGCTTCGGATAATAACTGAGGGATTTGATCGTTGAATGCCAACCTAGGTCTCCTTCAATACCTACTTCCTTCATGAATTCCCCCATTTTTGTGTTCTATTTTCAAAGGTAAAGAAGGTACTTCCTCATAAGAAACTGTCTGTCTATGTCATCACACTGTATCATCAATCTTCCATTATCAATAATTCAATGCAATTTTTTCTGCTTTTGTTCTGTAGGTACGTAATTTTAATTTGTATTACAAAACATAACGCTTACATATTATATCTCCGAGTACATTCGATAGACATGCATGACATGATATTATATATGCATAAAACAGTTTGTTTTTCCATTGATAGCGGCAAACCATCACGTTGTCAGAGAGAAAGAAAAGAAGAGTTGTTAGAAGAAAAATGTAGGAAATTGAGAGAGAAAAGTGGCAAAGTAGCTAGTTGGATAAGAGACGAAAACATAATTGAAATTTTGAAAGGTTTAACATCTTTAATTAACATAAAAACTTGCTTCATCTCTCAAACCCGCTAAAACCCTCCAAGATTTTATTTTAAATATGTGCTTTTCGTACCTCTTGTGCCGTGGTTGTACCTCTGTCTACATGTTTGTGGATACAGGCGTGAAGATACCTACGTACTTTTACAATTATTGCTAGTTATGTAATTTACTTTTTCAACTTACTTCGTATCGTACCATCTTAAGTCATAAATAGTAAACTTATATTATCCTTGTGAGATAGGTCTCGGTCAACGATAATAATTCATGTACATAATCATAATATAGACACCAGAATAAATTTATTGCACACTAGCTGTTCCCCGCGGCGTTGCCCGCGTGGTTAATGGACCCAAATGAACATTTTTTCAGGATAAAAATTATCCTATGTGTTAATCCAAGTTACCCTATGTGTTGCCGAATTTCACGAAAATAGGTTCAGCAGTTTTTCCATGAAGGAGTAACAAACAAACATACAAACTTTCGCATTTATAATATAAACAGGATTGGAAGGATAATAGGATACCCGATAGACAGAAATCTAAACGTCCGCGTCGTGATTAGAACCTCGCAGTTAGTCGGTGACCGGCTCCAAACCGGAACACGTCATGACGTTCTGGCGGCAGTAATAGGTAAGGCGGTGGTACCAATCCGGGTGAATCGCTACGAAACTCTACCACCTAGTCAGACGTGACGGCAAGCCTATGCTCGCCATTTACGAGCTGCCTGGCAGGAAGGCAGATAGTCTATTCTGCAAAGGAGCCCGGACCAACACGAGGAAAACGTAGGTATGCGCGTGCGCATGGATAAGTTTCAAAGTTTGGTGGGCAGAATTAGGCCAAACTGCGTGCGGGGTGAGGGACGCCGATTCCGCTCTTCACCCACTCGCAAGGGAAAAGTACATCGAAACATAAATATTTACTGAGTGAGTTGAAGGCCTTAAGGGAAGAAATCACCACATTTTCAGGTACATGTATGGGCTTTTAGGTGCCGCGTATTTTCTATCCGTTTGCTTGTCTGTCTCCTGTTATAAAAATAATTACCTGTTCGTATGGCTGTTCCGGACTACCCTGGGAACTTCGATGCAACCAGACCTCCAGAATGCTGGATCCTTTAGTGCCAGACTCTAAGAATGGCCCAGATAAGGTTACGTGGACTTTGACGTTGTCTTTAGTGGTGTTGATAGAATATTCTGGAAAAATGTTAAATAATGTTAATAAATATTTTCATTATGATGCCTAGATTCTCTAAAACCGGCGTGTCTGTATCACGAAAATTGTGAATGTGGAGGAAACTAGGGAAAATCAGTAAGAATCGTATAATTTGATGCTTGACAGGTGCTCTCCCTGCACCGCAAGAGAGTTGTTAAATGTATGAATCAGATTCAGAAATATCTTTATTCACGTGGACCATACAAGTGGTATTTGTCCGCAACATTTTATAAACTACCACCGGAACGGAACCGCGACCACACACTGAGAAGATCCGGCGACAGAAATTCAGCTGGCTTGTCTTATGTTTTATGCCACAAATCTAGGGCATAAGGGATTTGACGCGCCCATCTGCTATTGGCATAGTATAGATTATCTTCTGAATTGGGCATTTACTAGATTCACTTTAGGTGGCACTCGTACAATGATTCTTCCTTTCCCCATGTTGGTCCTGGCTCCTTCGCAGAATAGACCATCTGCCTTCCTGCCAGGTAGCTCGTAAAAGGCTAGCATAGGCTTACCGTCACTAACACCGTGACATCTGACTAGGTGGTAGAGTTTCGCAGCGACTTGTCCGGATTGGTACCACCGCCTAACCTATTCCTGTCGCCATAACGTCATGACGTGATCCGGTTTTGAGGGTAAAGTAGCCGGTAAACTTACTTTTGCTCGAGGCCTAACATCCCAGCCTCAGGTTGGCAACGCACCATTACCACCTTTGGTGTCTCTAGGCGGCGTAAATTTCTTACCATCAGGAAATCCGTCTACTTCTTTGCCTTCCAATATAAAAAAAAAACTTATGTTTCTAGTATCATTATGTTAAGGCTTGTCAGTCTTGCTTCGATTTTTATGGTAGTCAACACCTTCACGTATATAAAAGGTATATAAACACACAAGCAATGCATTATTAGCATTTATATGTGTTATAACTTATAAGCGACATTGCTTCCTTGGTTATTTTTAAAAATAAATGACTAAAGAATAATAATAAACAATATTTATTTCACATAGACCATACATGAGGCACTTGTGACGCGTCTATCTTATACAAAATTCTCGTGTCACGGTGTTCGTGATTGAACTCCGCTGAAACGGCTCGACCGATTTTCGTAAAATTTTGTGAGGATATACTAGGTCTGAGAATCGGCCATCTATTTTTCATAACCCTAAGTGATAAGGATGACTAAACCCCAATTTTTTTACTAAAAACACATTTAAAAAAGTAGCAGAACAACTAGTATAACATATTATACTAAAATCTACCAACTGTTCGGAACTAGGTCACACGCAGAGAAGAACCGGCGAAATAGACTCAACAGGCTTGTCTTTTTTTCTCATTTTATAATATGTATACAATAAGGAATTAATAGATTATATATTATCCCCGTTACTAATAAAATTAACACGCCCGTTGATCTGGTGTGTAACTAAACTTTTGGTAACAAAAAATAAACTACACGCCAGATTAAAGGGCGCATAACTTTTATTAGGACATATTTCAGTGAATAAAGCATAAGAATAAAAATTATTTTCCTCCTCATTAAAAATTTACAAGAAATTGGCATAAGGAGCCCTTAACCCAAAGCACTTTTACCTTCATATAAACGCTAACCTACTGTAGAATTACTGTAGAATTAAAATCCTAACTACTACTGTAGAATTAAAATCCAGGTGATATTATGGTTTGTGTAACATTGGAATAAAGACTATAACTAGGTTAAAATACGGAGTAAAGTACTCCAAGGTCCAACCTGGGGGGTGATTATGTAACTCGGTTACCAACTCAAAATGGATGAGTGCTGTCAAATGACGTGTTTTGTATTTGCTATCTCCAGTGACCAACATAAATACAATAGAGATAGCAAACACAAATGACGTCATTTGATATACACTTTTACAGTTTGAGTTGACAACTGAGATACATAATCACCCCCCTGGTATTTACATTTCAATGTGACACAGACTTTAAAATCAGCTTAATTTTACTCTTACGTTAGTCCATGTTTAATAAAAAAAAGTATCTTCACGCCCTTATCCCCGAAGAGGTAGGCAGAAGCACAACCAGGGTACCCACGACTAGCCGAAGATACTAAGTCCCACAATGTGATAGGTGGCAAGCCTATCGCCAACCGGGCACATATCCTATCCCGAGCAACATTTTTTTTTGTTGCCCGACCCGGGATTCGAACCCGGGACCTCATGCAGTCAAGTCCAACAACTGAAACGCTAGACCACATAGGCGATCCATGTTTAATAAGAAGGTAAAATTTAATGTGCATTACCAACCTTTAGTTTCACCAACATCAACAGCAGTGTGTAGCACTACATCAGGCTTCTCCCTGTTCAGCAGCAAGGCTACTGTCAGAAAAAGCCAGCCTGCCACCAACGCTGATAATTTCAGGATACGCAAGGATCTGGCTATCTACAAAAATATAATTAAAGCATTTATCTCTCTTTTGGAAAAAAATTTAAACATTTAAAAATGTATCCCCCCTCCTTCCCAATTCGATCCCCAAACAACAAAAGAAAATGTAGTAACATTGCCCGGGATTCGATATATATATATATATGCTCGGTTATATGCTCGGTTGGCGATAGGCTTGCTACCTATCACATTGTGGGACTTAGTTTATCTTCGACTAGTCGTGGATGCCCTGGTTGTGCCTCTGAATACCCCTTCTGGTATATAGGCGTGGAGACAATTTAATTTAGAAAAGCTAAAAATCACAATTTTATTAACTGGTTACCTTACTCGTAAAATTAGTGCAAATAATTAATTTAAACGCTACAATAATTTAAACGCAGTAAAACTGCAAAAAAACCGACTTCAAATTTGGAACATATGTGGTTTTCTCATGAATGATAATAGACTAAATTATAATGGGACCACCACGGGAGTATAGGCCTTCAATTAAAAAAACAATTTTGAAAATCCGTCCACAGACACCGGAATAATCGAGTAAAATACATAAAAAAACATACGGGTCGAATCGAGAACCTCCTCCTTTTTCGTCGGTTGAAAAATTACAATGCGCAAGTTATTATAATTGACTAGCAGTTTCACGCAGCTTTTCCTGCGTAACTTGGCTTTTACAGCACCGATTTTGATGAAACAAAGCCAATGTCACTCAGAGATAATGTAGCATTGTAAGGGTGAAAGAATTTTTGAAATCGGTCCAGTAGTTTCGGAGCCTATTCATTTCAAACAAACGAAAAATCAAACATTTCCTCTATATATATATTAGTATAGAGTATAGATTAGGTTATATCCGAACGATCGTGATTACAAGAGTTTCCGAAACCGACGTGTTTGTATGAAAGAGTAACGCATGTCGAAGAAGCTAGGCTTCTAAGGATCGTGACATATGACTCGATACTCTCTGCCGACCCTACTTGTTATTATGTCGACAAGTAAGCAATTTATTTTAGTATCTTCACTCCCATATCCCCGAAGTGGTAGGCAAAGGCACAACCAGGGAACCCACGACTATTCGAAGACACTGTCCTACAATGTGTGGCAAGCCTATCGCCAAGCATCGCCAACCCCCAACCAAGTAACTTCACATACTTTTTTTAAAGACAACTAACCGAAAGCAGGCATTTAAATGACCAAACTTTCATTCAGTAAACAGTTATGAGCTACCATAATAAGTAAAATGGAGCCTACATTTTTATAAGTTGGTTAGACGTTTTGTAGAAATAGTTTTTACAGAATAAATAGTCGCTCGAGATAAGCGAGCAACCTTGGCATAGAAAATAGCTACATTATACATTGGGTGCCAATTTTTTTAGTACTAATATTATAAATGCAAAATTGGGTTTCATAACGTCTCATTTACACTTATAAAAGGAACAAACAGTTTTTATCAATTTGAATATAGAAACATATTTGACGTTGAAAGATAAGTTGTTTTTAGCAAAATTAGCGTCCACCTCGTGATGGAAAAAAAAGGAGGCCTGTCGAGTATATGTGTGATAGATGTGTCTCTATCCTCCATGACAGTGTAATTATGGCGACAGGAATACGTAAGGTAGTGGATGCGAGCAAGATCAAAGGTCCTATCATATCGATCAAGGCTCATAGTTACATATAATGCCTATTTTATTTTAAATGTGGATAATCCCCCCGGATACGCGCTGCTCTCGGAGAGAACAACTATTTATGTCGGACTCGAACCGACTAAAAACCGCACTATGACCTTCGTGCCGCCCGGCTAGGAGCGAGATGGGGTCGCGTTGGCATTTACCATCTCGCTCCGCGGCTACAGCCCGGTTCCTACCGGGCTTCCTCCCGCGCTGTAAGAGAAGCGATTCTGGCCACTGGAGTGCGAGGCCGTGCTGGCCGAGGAAAGTCCCCCGACTCCCCCCGGCAGCCTCGCATCGGAGACGTTTTGAAGTCGAAAGAACCGACTTCTTGCGACCCCGGTCCGCCTGCGTCGGAGCGGGCCTGAGTTGGGATCGACATTATCTCCCACAAAGTGATAGGTGGCAAGCCTATCGCCAACCGGGCACATATCCAATCCCGAGTAACATTTTTTTTTATTAGAAAATTTTGAAAATCACATTTTCATTTACATGAGATAGTTTGAAACCTTGTTATTTTTGAAGTGAAAACTTCTTAAGCGGCGTTGCGCACTTTTTTTTGGAATGGGGAATATTTCTAAACTTGCTTCAGATTCTTAGGCAAAAATTAACGGATAGCTATAATAAAAAATAATCATTCCATTGCCAGCGCTTTAACGCTACGACAAGCGTAAAACTTTGTATGTTTTATTAGATGTCTTTATTTCATTCAGCTCTTTATTTGCTATTTTATCACAATAAACATCAATAGAATCAGAAAGCGCTTAAACCCTTAACTGTTTAATGTTCTATGTGATATTATTTAACACTTGATCTGCCGTATTAAATAATTTTACTGTAAAGTGTAAACTGTACTACTGTAAAGTTAAGTAACTGTTACTGTAAAGTGTAAAGTGTAAACTTTGTATGTTTTATTAGATGTCTTTATTTCATTCAGCTCTTTATTTGCTATTTTATCACAATAAACATCAATAGAATCAGAAAGCGCTTAAACCCTTAACTGTTTAATGTTCTATGTGATATTATTTAACACTTGATCTGCCGTATTAAATAATTTTACTGTAAAGTGTAAACTGTTTCTTGCTTTAAATATTTTGCAGTTTGTGGTAGATAAAATAGATATTCGTTTAGTAAAACATCTTTTAATTTGTTTGCGACTTGTAGGTATATCATAGTTTCTCAGTAAATAGAAATTACAGTACAACATTTTAAAGAAGTTTAGATGTTTTCGAAAAAGTTGTGAGTTTAACAAAGGATATTATATTAAATTGAATTATGTATACCTAACGTGACCAATTCTCTTTCGGCTCAAAACGGGACACCAATTTTTTCATTAATTAGCAATTGCATCTTTACATAATATAGTAAGATAAGTAAATGTGTTTTTGATGGAGAAAATTTAAATTACTGTCAATAATAAAAAAAATATTTATTGTATTACGGGACACGTACAGACTGTCACATATAATAGAGAATACTTAAACTTCAATATGATACACCACGGTATACAACCGAAAAACGGGACGGTCCCGTTCAAAACGGGACGTCTGGTCACGTTATGTATACCTAAATTTGAAAAAAAGTGTGTGTGTACTTATGTACACGCGTTAGAAGTTATACTTCTTCGGCGTAATAAGATAAAAATCTTTTTAAAAACCAAAATGTTATCTATATCTAACTTCATAGCTAACTTCATAATATCGGTTTTTTGTGACGGTGTGTCTGATAATTTTTTCCTAACGCGCATAAAGAAGTATAACTTCAAAAATCAAATATTTCATCATATTTTATCTCATAGGTAATACTGTTTTAACTAGCCTAGATAAATTACGAAATGCCCGTACTAGTAGGTAGCGTATTGAAGTTTCGTGGTTTAGCGCAGAGTACTAACAGGTAGGTACTAAA
>NJDC01058157.1:0-17487 GCA_002245475.1 Calephelis virginiensis | reverse complement strand
TACTTTTATTAAAACTATTGCAACTCTATTTAAATAATAAGTCTATATCAATAATAACTCTATATAATTAAATTATTTTCTTTATTTCTTTCTTATTCACTTTAATTTCCACCGTTATGCTGACGATCGATATATCGCCACTTTCGTGCTGGGGACATGTCAGGCGCAATTAGCAATTTGACTAACAAATTTAGGTAAAATCTATTATTGGGCTGAATTTTTTGGCTTCTCTAGGAATCCAGCAAAGTAAAAAAAACATCTTCACGCCCATATCCCCGAAGAGGTAGGCAGAGGCACAACCAAGGCACCCACGACTAGACACTCAGTCCCACAATGTGATAGGTGGCAAGCCTATCGCTAACCGGGAACATTCCCAATCCCGAGCAATTTTGTTTTTTTATTAGAAAATCAGAAAGAGCCAATTTTTTTTTTGTTGCCCGACCCGGGATTTAAACCCGGGAACTGAACCGCTATATCACAACTGTAATCATTGGAAGTCGGTTTATGTAGTAAGAAATGGTGTTATGATACCTGTTTTAAATTATAATAACATTCTTATACCTTGTTGCTTTTGTGCTAATAATTAAGTGACATTGTTAAGTTCTAAACCATATTGGGGCTCCCACGTTAGTTAGTTAAGTCAAAATAATCATTACGCATTACATTTCCTTAGATTTCTTCTAAAATGTATTTATTGCCATATTTTATTATTGACTCTAGTTATCTAGATGATACTGAAGAGGTGGTCAATAAATGTGAAATCTGCAAAATCTCTTTAAAGGTTTCGTTTTTGGTGTAAAACATAGACCATACTTTTAGTTATCAAACTAAAAATGGCTTTAAAAACAACTACCTACACAGATAATTTCTATTTTGATTATTGTCAAAAAATTTATTTAACTTATTTCCTCCTATCTTCGCAATTTATTTGTTTTTCATTCTCATGATTCACTCTGTCCTTTAAATATCCGTATTCTGTTGCGTATTTGCATTCATTTTCAGGTTATGCTATAAGATTACGAAACTCATTTTCTAGTGAAATTCGTAAATGTAAAAAATCTTTAAAAATAACTTTTTGTTGTTGGTTAAGCTATTTTTTGTTTATGCATATGTTTAGAATGAATTATTTTATGTATGTATGTATATGTGTTTAGTGTATGTGACACGTTTTTGTGCACCAGATCTACTTATTTCTTTTATTATTTTCCTTTAATGGGTTGGCTGGAAGACATTTATTTCATTAGAAAGAAGCTTGGCCTTGTACTTTGTTTTATTTAGTTTTTCTGCAATTTTTGTTGAGTTTAATAAAAAGTTATTGTTATTGTTATTTGTTCTTATTACGCTTAAGTAAATTGAAAACTCTTTTATCAGTTGAAATTCTGTTTTCTTTTGTACATTCCATTTTTGTTAATTGCCTTAAATAAATTAAAATTATGTCAGCCTTAATGTAACTTCGGAAATTTAAAAATAAATTTACAATGCACGTTATGTAAAACATAAAATCGTTATTTAAATAGGTACCTAAACAGTTTTTGGTTAGCAACTGCTTTTAAAAATGGTCCTATAATAAAAGAGGTTGAAATAGTAATAATTAAATTAAAATAACATGCCTTACTGTTTTGCATAACAATAATTAACATAACAAAAAAAGGATTAACAAAATTAGTTAATTCATCCATGCGTGATGAGATGACCAACCGAAATAAAGCTTTTTTAGCATGAGTTGCTAATTACCAAATGTGAGCCAAATCTACTCTCTTAGTTAACCCCGAAAAAATATTTTTTACTTATACTAACAATAAATGTTATAAAGAACTTACTTAGATTTTTTCGAATTTCGTTTTTATGTTTCATTTTTTTATTCGTTACTATAATCGTACCTGTAGGCCAAAAATGTTCAAAAATATATGATGCAATTTATTTAGAAACACTTGTACTTTAAACAATATATTTTATTATGTTTTATTTTTTTGGTTTAGCCAACCGGTTTCGCTATACAAGCATCATCAGGGCGGCATAACAAATTGTATCAAGAATGGAATTCCACCAAACACCGACGATAAGAAGTATAGAATCTTTCAAAAATATACACGTACTAAAAATATCACAAAAGATATGTATTGCTAATGTTAAGAAATAAACTATAACTCTTAGTTGACCGATACCTATTTGTTATCTGCTTTAATACAGTTTGACGGATTATGACGAACTAGGTAGGTACACAAATTACAACAGACGTTATCGTCTTCATCTCCAACTCTGACTAATGCTCTCTATAAATTTTGTGCCTATATTTTTTGTCTGGCGCAAGATAAGCAAAATATCTACTTCCTGTATCGATTAGGATATGTTCGCCTATTCGCGTCCACCTCCCGGTTCTCGTCCATTTCGCGGACACCCTCTAAAAACCCTTAAAAATAAGTGTACTAATAAATTAAGGAAATTAAAAGTCGTTTCTGCCTATTATACAATATATTAGAAACATACATACACAGACAAAAGATCTGTTCGCATAATTTTTCCTGTTTAAAAAAAAATAATTAATATTACCTCTATAAAAAAGTTGTGTAAATATCCATAATTTTAGCAAAAAAAAATAGTGAACTGGCGCGCGTTTCATACGAAATTTTTCAATGTTTTAAGTTTAATTAAAGATTGTATTTGTTCCTAGGCCTTGAAAATTATTAAAAGAATAAAAATATTGATAATTTTGATTGATTATTTTATTTTTTAGAGTTAAAATGAGGTGGACGCGAACTGGTATACCAATATTACGAATAAGCCAGTTTGCGTCCAGGGTGGACGCAAACTCATCTTTCTATTTCTAACTTGATCCTTTATTTTAATGTAAAGAAATATGTAATAAGGATGAGATTTTATTTTATTTTACCATCATTATTATGCTTATTTAAATAGCTAATTTGTGGCCACTTAATTATGGTAATAGAAAAAGATATAGATGTCAAAATTTACCTGGACGCAAACTGGATAGACGGATTATACTATATACCAGTTTGCGTCCACTTGTTTATTTAAATACTAAATCTTACGTTACTGTTTCATAAAATTTAATCAGACAGTTATAGATAGGTGGTATCTGGTAGAGTGCATTGTATCATCCCATCGGGACTAGAACCGACCACCGCTCCGGAAGGGAACAAGCGCATTGAACTTTTTCTGCCTTCTTCCACTTATACACAAGCAGCTGTATGATAAATTTTAACTACATAAAGACAATTATCTAAGTATATTTAGGCTCGTATTCCACAAAGAAGTTGGAAAAGGTGCAATTAGGGCACACACGATTAGCCTAAGATACTTAGTTTCGCAATGCGATAGGTGGCAAACCTATTGCCAACCGGGCACATGTTCTATCCCGGATGACGATGTTTTCATTAGTAAATAATAAAGACAAAGATCATTTCAAGAATGAAAGAGGGAACACGATAGGTAATAATAGTTAGGAAAAAAAATTTAAGTAAACTAAAAATTTTTGTGACATGGACGTGCTTGATGTGAAATCTATGAAAGAAAATTTAGTTACTACCTGGAGATCCAACAAAATCTACTAAAGATTTTAAAATGTCTGTATTCTAGAATTAAGATATTTTAAATAAAAATAGAAAAGTTAGATGACCTAGTAGTGACCTGTCTGATATAAACAATCGATGATGTAATTTTGGGCTCCAAATCATCTGAGCTGCAAACAGTAATGGACTAATGAATGATGATTGGAAAGAAAAAGGCGTATCTAGATTTGAATACGAAATGAAACCAAAATAGCATTTGAAATAGATATAGCCAGAACGTATTCAACAGTTTTAGTAGACGTAGAAGTGCTGGAATAAACAAATGACTTTGTTTGTCCAGGTAGTGCTTTTAACAGGGGTAGATAGTTTGATTGACATCATTCGTAGCAGTGAGATACGAGAAAGAGTGGGATTAAAAAAGTGTTGGTACAATAATAAGCAAGGGCATGTTCCGTTGGTTCGTTCATGTTGTGAGAATGGCAGATGAAAGATTGCCAGTACAGATAATATTGCGAAAGTGGATAGATGTACTTAGTTACCCGGGAAGACCTAAGCTGACTTTCCATGGTCAATTTTAAACCACGGCCAACTCTTGTCACCACAGTCTCCACGATCAGCTTTATTGTATGAAAAAAGTCATTATTGTCAGGGAGCTAGTAACGCTTGGTACTCGATATTCTCTGCCAACCCAGCAAGGGACTAGGCGTTAACATATGTAATTTATACAGTAATAGTTGAAACCCAATATTTCTTTAAAGTTTCTTAATAAAATCTCCCCTTAACCTCTTTATAAGTTGGTGGACGCAAACTGGTCCATGGGTGGACGCGATCTGGATTTTGTGGACGCAAACAGGCGAAATTGCCTTATTTCGGTTATTTTATTTATTACAAAATAATCACTAGACATTTTGGCTAAAACTTAGCTTTATCCTAAAAAAGACTATACTACGGATGGGTTACAATATTAGTTCATTCAAAAAGATCCAGAACATTTTTTTTATTTTACCTCAAACCTGCAAACTCCACTAAGTGGACGCGATCAGGCGAAACGACCCTATATAAGTAAGTAATTGGAAGATGGTAAAAATACTGATGGCAATTATCTCCTATATACCTAATTTGATGAAGAATTTTAATTTTAACTATTGTGTTATTAGGTATTTGTTCACATTATAAATCTACTCGTATAATATAATATATAAAAAAGTGAATCTTAAAGTAGAAGTATCTTCACGCCCATATCCCCACAGAAGTGGTAGGCAGAGGCACAACCAGGGCACCCACGACTAGCCGAAGATACTAAGTCCCACAATGTGATAGGTGGCAAGCCTATCGCCAACCGGGCACATATCCGATCCCGAGCAACATTGTTTTTAAATTAGAAAATTGGAAAAACCAAATTTTCTTTTTGTTGCCCAACCCGGGAATCGAACCCGGGACCTCATGCAGTCAAGTCCAACACCTGGACCGCTGGACCACAGAGGCGACCTACCTGAATCTGAATCTTATGAATCAGCAAAATGTTTGTACTGGCGTACCTAACTTCCGAATGACGAGACCGATTTGACTAATTTTGGTTTTGAATTATTTATGAAAGTCAAAAAAGGCTTAAAATATTGTACGAAAAATAACATTATATTTTTTCTATACAAACTGAGCCGTTGGAAAGTTGCTGGGACAGTTAGTATTTTAATTACATACAAAAACTAAAATTTTATGTATGTATTGTAGGTAGGTATCGCGTTTACAAATGCACACTGACGTATGACTATGTTTTTATTACCTAGTTGTGGCCATGAATTTCGATTATAGTTCTTTTCTTTTTGTGTAGGCACAAAGCACGATACTTGCAGCCGTTATTTTTATTTTACTTTTTTGTTTAGGTATGTAACTTAAAAGATGTGTTCAAAGTATGTTTAGAAGTTGGGTGTATTATAATATACCTACATTCTACCTTAGAATGAGCACTCTATTTTTTGTAGACTATCATTAAATTTTTAAATAAATATAAATTCAGTTTAGATGTTTTACAAATTAGTTCAAATGTTTCTACAGGTAAAAATAAAAAACGTAAAACCACAGGCAAAACTAGACCAGACACCATAAAAAAGTATCATACCGATAACTTTGTTTAAAACTTTTACTTGCAAAGTGAAACCAAAAACAAATAACCAAAATATACTATAAAATTAAGACTTATTATAAACCACCTAAAATTTACTTTACTTAATACAAATGAAATAACACAAAGTTTTAAAAAATAAAAATGGCCGCCAATATGGCGTCAACGCGGCAAGCTTGCGCGGGAAAGACTGACCAAACTCCCATTTTCCGTTTAGTTGTAAGCTTGTAAACATTGGTTGTTATCACCTGCTGTTGCATTAAGGTGTAGTATTACCATATTAAACTATAAAAAGTATAGACAAATATATAAACAAAATTAAGGAAAAAGAAAAGACTTTTGCGTCTTAAACTGCGTCTTACATTTTTATTAGAAAACACCTTAAATAAATTATACACATACATAACTTCACACTAAATCCCTTACGGGGTAGGCAGATAGTATCGAGTACCATACCTCACGGTCCTGACAAAACTAACTTGATTCCTCCACATCCAATTAAATAAACTACTGGTCGCCCGTTGATCGAAATTCGACCATAATAAATTTTAACATCTTGTTGTCATGAATGCATCTTCATTTCTCAAGATTAATTACTTTGTTTCAAAACTGTATCATGCGCCATCTGTGATCTTTTATCGTTGTCTTCAATGTATTTTTTGTGTGTGTTAAATGAATGGTAGTGTGGGTAATGTTTTATTTATTGATTTAATGTACTTTATAAGCATTATTATTGAAAAATATTAGCGTTCTGCACTTTTCCTACACATAAACTATAAGTGTGCCAAATTTTATGGTCCTGCGTCCACGCAATTTTCGTAAAAAGGGGTCCAACGTTTTGGCATCACGTATTAATATATATATATTAGGTCAGAACATGACAACTTTCATGAATTAAGCCAAGTGTTTCAGTACAAATAAAGTTTTATTTTAGTAGCTCAGTGGAAATTGAAATCGGATATGTCAATTTAGGTACTCTTGAATACAGTACAAGTTTAACTCTAATCAAATTTTAAAAAGATATCTTAAATATCTTTTAAAAACCTTTCATGTCCGGACAATTTCTGACGAGTAGCCACCCTACTCATGTGTACAGTGTAACAGTGATGTACCAAAATGCAACAAAAGGGGTTGTAGTTTCTTTTGAAATTTTTCTTGCCTACTCTATTTGTTTATTCATTTGCTGTTGCTTATATATTTACTAAGTACTAGCTGTTCCCATGAACTTCGTTCTCTTCTTGGGGGGTGCTCTTGGCCCCCTTCGGACTTCGCTACGCTCATGTGTACATATTAAAATATTGTAAATTTGCGCAACAAGTCGTAGTACAATATAGTAGTAACCAAACTAAAAATAAAAAATGGAAACCTACATTGTAACATCTTAAAATTACTATTTACTAACTGTTGCCCGCGGTCGCGGCGTTGCCCACGTGGTTAATGGTCTCACAGGAACATTTATTCGGGATAAAAACTATCCTATGTGTTAGTCCAATTTACCCTCTATGTCCAATTTACCCTCTGATTTTTTTCAGCATTTTTTTGCCTGAGCTAGTGACTAAGAAATATAAAAATTTCCGCAGTTATAAAATAACTAAGATTAATTTAATTTTAAAAATAATCTTTAATCCTAAAAAAATACACTAAAACTTGATGTAAATCATCCGTTTTGGTTTGAACACGTAAAATACGAACCAGCATTCACATTTCCTCATTAATTAAACCTTTATCGCAACAATGAGGTCATAGAGGCATAGAGAGAGAGAGAGAGAGAGAGAGAGAGAGAGAGAGAGAGAGAGAGAGAGAGAGGGAGTACAAAGAGGCCAAGTACGAGACGGACTCGCCATAAAGGGTTCAGTAGCAGAAATCATAACATAAAAGTTCTTTCAGTTTCATTTTATTTACTAATTCATTAGTTTTGATTTTACTTTTGTATTTGCTCGAATGCATCATATCAAAGACATTATAATATAAGGCTTTTTATACACGGTCGCGCAAATCTTAACTACACAGTATCATATCTTGACAGTTGAAGCACAACTATTTTAAGTGATGGTGATATAGTACCTATTAAAAAAACACTAGATCTCGTTAAAATTTTCGGTGGAAGTTTACGTGATAATGTACATCATAAATATTTTAAGGTTTTATCATTCTCTTATTTTAGAAACTACAAAGGGGACCACACATTTTTACACATTAGAAGTGTCTCTCACGTAAACTATCTATTTAAAAAAAATGTAGTACAAATCTTAATATCGTTTTCGAATACCTATCCATAGATACCCCACACTTATGGATTTGATGAAAAAAAATTAGTTTTAGTTCTAAGTATGGGGAAACCCCAAAATATATAGTTATATTTCTATTTTTATGTGAAAATCTTAAAGCGATTTATGTATTATTTAACTATCCAAGTTTCAACAGCTTAGCTCTAATAGTTTCGCAAAAACGACGGACAGACAGACATGACGAATCTCTAAGGGTGCCATTTTTTGGCCCTTGGTCACGGGACCCTAAAAAGGAGTTGAAAAGAGTGTTGTGTTGAAAACGAGAATGGGCCATGATCCGATACTTCGGTCATGTGGAAAGAATGGCAGATATGAATTGATGTTATTGACAAAACAATTTTAAATGTAAGTACCCGGAGGGACCTAGGTTAATCTTAATCTGAAGGTCAAATCTGAATGGTGTGTAATAATTTGTCTCCAAAGTGTCTGGGAGAAACTGCCACAGAATAGCGTTATGAGGGGTAATTTGTAGAGACTTTGAGGCTGCGCACCATCTCTTTACAATGAAGTTAAATGTACCAACTTGCCAAAAAATCTAGGGAAACTAGGATATATTATTTTTGGTAAGATATTGAATGTCAATTTTTTTTATAAAGTAAGAAGGCTAATGAGTTTTAATAAGTTCATGATAAAAAATTAATTAGAATTTTTACTATTTCAATGTAGAGATCCACCCCATCGCCATTAAGTGTGGATCAATCTACTAGTGCTGTAATTTCTGATTCCTAAACAAAAGTAAGTATATGAATATGTTGAAAAACGTAAGCTAGAATTATTTTGAGTGTAGTTTACATTTTTTTTTACGTGTACAAGTAAATATTTAACAAGTCTTGTCATTAACTACAACATCTTCCCATAAACAAGTTAAATACCATAATAAAGGTCAAATATTACCATAATGTTAACAAATGGCAAATAAATTAATATTGTTTAAATTCCTAAAGTAGGTGTACTCGTACTGCTTATCAAATATTATCACTAGACATATATTCTTTTAAGGATGTATTTTGCATCGATTCAGGGCCACTCAGTGTATATGCTACTTGAGAGAAACAATTGGAGGTTCTTTCGTTAGCAAATTTGCAACAATATGTATTTTTTTTTATTTTTATGATATTTGAAGCAGACAAACAATGCCGGGATGTTAGGCTTCTAGCAAAAGTAAATTCACCGGCTACCTGATGTTCACACAGAACACTGACAGAAGCACTGACGTTATGGCAGCAGGAATAGATAAGGCGGTGGTACCAGTCCACTGCGAAACTATACTGCCTAGTCAGATGTCACGGTGTTAGTGACAGTAAGCCTATGCTCGCCTTTTACGAGCTGTCTGGCAGGAAGACAGATGGTCTATTCTGCAAAACGAGCTTGGGCCAACACGGGGTATTAATATTTCTAAACAAATGACACCTATACGCCTTACGCCTCAACACTTTGACTTAATGTATTCCGTGGCCATATTACTTCAAATGGAGTTTCCCCAAATGCCGGGATAAAATACCCCTTCACAAGAATTAAGAGATGTGCTCCTTAGTTTGTTATTATGTAATGGATGGAGAGAATTAAAATCTCTTACAAGGAAGAAGTTTCCTGATAAAAAATGTCTACTAGGAAATAGTGAAAATTTTAGCCTTCTACAATTTCTATCGAGAGAGTTGCGGTTTATTGACTAGGCA
The DNA here is from genome assembly GCA_002245475.1 of Calephelis virginiensis. Lineage (NCBI taxonomy): Eukaryota > Metazoa > Arthropoda > Insecta > Lepidoptera > Riodinidae > Calephelis > Calephelis virginiensis. Next base: position 7,871 of record NJDC01058157.1, on the reverse strand, counting down.
AGTGTTATTTTATAAATAATTATAAAATGTTCAACAATTCTTAGTAGGGGAGTCTCAGATGGTAAATGTGCAGTCACTCGATTGATTTGGTTGGTGAAGAATTACATGTAGTTTTTGTCTTTTTAGCGGTGCGTACAAAATTCAAAATTATCTTTATTTCACGCTATCCTACAAGAGGCACTTGTGACGCGTCTAATATTATGTAACACTAAATATACCACCGGATCGAACCGCGGCCTCTAGAAGCGACTCTAGAACGTTGCGCGTCTATAAGCTAAAAGAAAAAATAGAGTCTCTTAATAGGTGAGCTGTTTAGATTTTAATAATGTACGTGCCTAATGCATCTCAAATAGCGGAAATGTGTCAATCAGACAGGTAGCCCTAATGGATTTTGTAGGTACATATGGGACTTAACTTTTGAAAGTTTTTGACCCTACTAATCCAACACATAATTTTCAAATCATCAGAAAATGTGAACATGCACATGGCATGCAATAAATCCAATTGACTTTAATCTGACATGCTCAAGTATATTTTGCCAAAAAATAGACAGACTAGGTACCCTCTAGGTATCTTTTTTTGTATATATATATATATATATATATATATCGATACATTTTGTAGATCATTACATACATTACAGAGATTTTCAAATATCTTGATTTGACGCGCTTGTTACTGCAACAATCCTCTCTTGGGCTCCCGTACCATGACAAATCCTGTTCGTAATATAGGTATCAAAGAATCACATCGATCACATTAGCTATCAAACGAAGATAATTTCTTATCCAAATTTAAAAAAAAATAACTTTTTTACCGATCATAATCAATGGCTGAGACATCAGCGTCGCAGCTGGATCCACTGATGGCCAGGATCCCGTTCTTCTTGAAGAACGATAGCTTTTTCGACCACTTCTCATCCCAACTGCCGTCCAACGCCTGCAATGTTGAGTTCGCCATTTTCGGGGTTTTTTCCATAACTATGCTGAAAATAATCCAATTATTTATATACATATTTTAAAAAAAAGTATCTTCACGCCCATATCCCCGCAGAGGTAGGCACAGGTACAACCAAGGCACCCACGACTAGCCGAAGACACTAAGTCCCACAATGTGATAGGTGGCAAGCCTATCGCCAACCGGGCACATTTCCAATCCCGACCAAAAATTTTTTAATTAGAAAATTGGAAAAATCCAATTTTCTTTATGTTGGCCGACCCGGGATTCGAACCCAGGACCTCATGCAGTCAAGTCCAACACCCGGACCGCTCGACCATAGAGGCGATATACATATTTAAATCCAAATTTTCCATCTCATCACGCCTGACCAGATGATCTTGCTCATTACTAATTGCCAGGAAACGGTTTTTTATAAAAAATACCGGGTAAATTGCAGGGAAACAGGAAAAATTATGCTTTAATCCATACAAACTGTTAATAGCTATTAATGTCAAGCGAGACGAAGTTAGCCGTGTCGGCTATTCTAATATAAAAATGAATCTATATTTCCGTTGGTCATCGCGATTGAACGGATATAACAATGCCACTAATCATTTATTTATTGCGTTAGTTGTTGTCAGATAAAGGTTGTTAGAAAAAGGAAAATTAAAAATTTAAAGATCTTAATAGTCAGTGTTAATTATAGTTAATGAGTTGTTATATAGCCCTGATGATGCTTGTATAGCAAAACCGGTTGGCTAAACCATAAAAATAAAAAATAATAAAATATATTGTGGAAAGTACAAGTGTTTCTAAATAAATTGCATCATTAATAGTCAAAGTTGAGACAGACTAACGTCTGTCGGCTGAGCTAGTACCTAATTAAACACTTGCTTTAATTTGAAATAGCCAAAAGATTATTAAAACCATACTTCACTAACTAAAATCAAAATTTTGATCCAATACTTTTTTACAAATCATGAGAAGTTTTTATGTTATAAAAAAGCGAACAGGCGTAAAGCTCTCCTGATGGTAAAAGATAACCGTAGTCTATTGACACCATAGATGTTATAGTTAAGTCGCTCTCTGGCAGTCGGGGTAATATGCCAATTGTGCAAGTCTACTGGCTACTCTATTCTTCGGACCGGATCATGACACTATTAACGTTTTGGCAAGAATAAATAAGTTAGTGGATCCCCCGGGTAAGTTGCATCACAGCCGGCACTCTGCCGCCAGTGGTCTTGTTGAAAATGATATAGTAGAAGATCCGAACCCTTACACCGATCTGATAATTGAATAAAACATATTTTATAGTCAAGTAAGTATATTATCGATCATATTAAAAGTGGATTGCCTAAACAAATCCTGGAACGAATATTTTTAATTATTAAAAAAATGTTTTTCATGTTTCCAATTTTTTTAGACAACCCTTTAAATTAATATAAATTGTAATAAAACTGCACATATGTTGATATATGTTTTCCTATGAAAGTAACTAGCATCGACAATAATCATCTGTTTATACCTGGCAAAATTGGATTGCCGGTTATTTGTCTGGATTGCCAGGTAAGTAAGTTACTTTTTACTTACTTACCTGGCAATCCAGACAAATTACCGGCAACCCAATTTCTGCAACTTCGTCTTATACCTACTTTAATATTTACTTAATATTGCACCAATTAATGAATAAAAAATATTAAAAAAAATAAAAAAAAAATTGTCCAGGATTTTTAGGCAACCCATTTTTAATATATAATAAAACCGGTTTCATCCTATTATCAGCTCGGTGTAGGTCGACCTAGCTTCGGATCTTAGACTAATACATTTAACCTATGTTCGCCTCTTACGATCTTTATGACGGGAAGGCTAGCTGGAAAGAAGACCAATCCTGGATAACTTTAGTTATTTTTTAAGTTCATCAAAATCGGTCATATAAGTGTAGATATGTCTTATCTTTAATTTGAGTAAAAAACTGTTTTGAAATAATACAAACGAGTAATTTTCATTAAACGAAAACCCAAATAAAATAACTAGTACAGTTACAGTTTTATTTTTAGTTTTGCAAAAATCAATTTGTAGTTTTGCAATAATATTTCTTTTGTTGATTTTTTAAATCTTTAATCGACTATAGGTTTAGCGGTTCCCTATTGAACTTGAAGTCTTGGATTCGATCCCCGGGTTAGGCAACAAAATGTAATGTTTTTTTTTAATTGTTGCCCTAAGTTGCATGTGTCCCATGTTTGTCACCTATCACGTTGAAGGACTTAGTGTCTTCTAGTAATTCAGACCTCTTCGGGGATACGAGTGAAGATAGTTTATTTACTAAAAATAATCCAACCTCAATGGGTTCCTTTTTTTGTTCCTGTAGTGCCTAGTTTTTTAAGTAAAAAAAGTATCCTCAAATTTGATTAATTTAAAAAAAAACCGAGGTAGTACATGTACATAATAGCACTTAATAAACATACCGACAAATTGCAAGCCCAATCACTTTTTAAAGGTCGGTAGAAGAGTATACTATGTGGATTACCTGGGTGTTTATTACGTAGCACTTTTAAATTATGTATAGGTACAACTTTTATTTAATATGCTAAATATGCTAACAAGCTGAAAAAAACTAACCTGTAGTTCAAAAGAATCCTCAATTAAAATATTTCTTCCACTTTTCACGATACATACTTAATACTTAAACACAATTTTATAAAATAAAAATAGACAAAAAACACTTACCAAAGATCGCATATTTTCACAAACATTGAAATTATCACATTTTAATATTTTTTGTGTACCCGCATTATCTTGTGACTCATGGCGCTAGTGTCGCGCGGAGAAAACATGAATTACTAATTGAATAGCGCCTGTAATAAAACTTGAACTTGAACTTGTTGTAATACGTTAATCTAATTTGTACACAGTACAGAGTAGTGTTTTATTCAATACTAGCTGTTACCCGCGGCTTTGCTCGCGTGGCAGTCAATACATTTGCAGATTTTGGCCCATTAATAAGGACTTTATACAAACTTTCAACCCCTATTTCACCCTCTTAGGGACAGAATTTCCAGAAACGCTTAAATACGTATCTCCTCATTTTTAATGAGTAGCCCAAAAATACAGTTTCATGCTTCTAACTTAAAAATGACGGTCTTCCATACAAACTTTTAACCTCTATTTTACCTCCTTAGGGGTGAATTTTCGTCCTTAGTGGGTGTCTACTCAACCCTACTCGCCTAATTTCATGGTTGTAACTCCAACAGTTTTTGCTCGGCGATGATATATCAGTCAGTCAGGACAGGTTATTTTATAAGTATAGACTAGCAGCCCGTCCAAGCTTCGCACGGGTTGACAATTTTTATATTTCTCAAAGAAATAAGGTAGCTTATGTTCATCAGCCACAGTTTCTACTTCTAACGGTAAAATATTTCTTCAAGTCGCACCACAAATACAAACAAATACATAAACAATCACATCTTTACTCTTTATCCAATTGTATTTTTAATCATACCCGTTGTCCTGTGGGAATGACGCACTGTCCTCCTGTAAAGAGTAGCCTATGTTAATTAATTTCTTCCTTCTAGTAGCACAGGAATTTTCAATACTATTCTATGCGAATAAGCTAACAATCAAATGTTTCCTCTTTCTAATTCGTATTATTAGTTACTAAGTGGAAGAGTTTTGCAGCGATTCGCCCGAATTGGCCATAACGTCAATGCTTGCCGTTAATGTGTTCCGGTTCGGAGGATAAGGTAGCCTGTAATTTCTACATCATTTACTAAACAAAATTATACAAAATACTACAAAAATTTACTAATTTCCATATTGTTCCCCATGTTTACTAGGTGGTAGAGTTTCGCAGCGACTCACCCGAATTGGTACCACCGCCTTACCTATTCCTGCCGCCATAACGTCATGATGTGTTCCGATTTGGAGGGTAAGGTAGCCGGTAAACTTACTTTTGATCGAGGCCTAACATCCAGGCCTCAGGTTGGCAACGCACCATTACAACCTTTGGTGTCTCTAGGCGGCGTGAATTTCTTCCACCAGGAAATCCGTCTGCTTCTTTGCCGTCCAGTATCATAAAAAAAAATGTTGGTCCGGGCAGAATAAATCATCTGCCTTCGAGTCAGGCAGCTTGTAAAAGGCGAGTATGGTCTTACCGTCGATAACACCGTGATATCTGACTAGGTTGTAGAAATTCACAGGAACTTGCGCGGATTGGTACCCTGTACCGCCGCCATAACTATTCCTACCACTATAACGTCAGTGCTAGCCGTTCCGGATCGGAGCAGAAGGCAGCCAGTAAACTTACTTTTGATCGAGGCCTAACATCCCGGCCTCAGGTAGGCAACGCACCCTTACCACCTTTGGTGTCTCTAGGCGTCGTGAATTTCTTACCATCAGGAAAGTTTGTCTTCCAATGTCATAAAAATCTACCAATATAAAAAATATGACATTTCTAATGGAATATTTTATTGAATCGGTCCACTAGTTTCGGGGCCTATTCAATACAAACAAATAAACATACAAATCTTTCCTCTTTCTTAGTATCGACCAGAGGTGGGCAAACTACGGCCCGCGTGCCAAATCAGATCCGCCGAGAGTTTTTTTTAGAAAAAATATGAACCTCCTTAAAAAATAAATGGCCGGTAAAATAAAGTCTATTGAAATTTGAACAATTAAGATACTGAATCTATACTTCAAACATATCTAATGCGTATTTCATACAGTAAGACTTCATACATCGATTTTATTTTAATAAAAGATTGTAAAAATTAAAAAAAAATGCCTTATGTTATCTTTATACAACGTTTTATAATAGTTATATTTACAGCTCTTTTTGGGTGTTTTTAATTAACCGGCCCGCTTCAAGATTGTTTTTTAATTTACCGGCCCGCGGTCAAAAAGCTTGCCCACCCCTGCTATAGACTATACTTCGGCCGGTGTGGCTACCAGTGGCTATTTACGTGGCGAACGAGGGTTTTTCTTTCGTCCGTGACTTTGTATAATTAGGTACCTATAGTATGCACGATTTACTGAAACTAAGTTTGAACAGCATACATAGTTTTTATAGTTTCAGAAAAAAATGTCTGTGACATACGGACGGACAGACAGACATGATGAATCTATAAGGGTTTCTTTTTTGGCCTTTGGCTACAAAACCTTGAAAATATATAAGTAGGTAGGTACCTAGTAATATTAATGATGTAGATACAAATTCCGTGTTATCCGTGGATTATTTTTATTATTAACTCTTTATTATACACAACAAAAATTACAGAAAAACTTAAGACTAAAATAAAGATAAGTACAAAGGGCGACCTTATCTCTAATGAATGTTTTTTTTTCCAGCTAACCCGTTAAAGGAAAATAATAAGTGGAATATGTAGCTAGCTGGTGAACAAAACTATAATATAAAATAACTACATACTTAATACAATTACATACTAAACACATAATAACAGTGTCATGTTTCGCTCTAGAGGGTAGGCAGTGGGTAGACTTGCACAATTTGCCTAACACATCAGCCCCAAGATATCGACGCACCTACAACATTTATGGTGTTCTCTATATCATGGTCATGGGGCTATCTCTTTCCATCAGAAAAGTCGTGTGCTTGTTCGTTATCCAAAAAAATCAAAGTCACAATACAAAGTTTTCACAAGACAACAAAGTCTTTTTTAAAATATTAATGTAACAAAAAAATGTAAAAAACTTAAACTGCAGCTGGGAGTTTTGGCGCCAGCAAAAAAAAGATAGCTTTCCCGTAACTATTGAATTTTGTGTTTAAATTGACCGAAATTATTCAATTTTGGTAGCATTTGTGTAATTTTGTTTGTTTAATGAAATACCTAATCATAAAGAAATTCTGCCTTAATTCCTAATTGTTCCACCCGCCAAATCTCACTAAAAGAGTTCGTGCACAGAAAAGAAAACTAATTTCTACTTCAAAAGATTTTATAGATTTTTTTCTCTTCAGTCTATTTAAAAGTATTAGAAAATCTCTTAACTTTCAACGGGTGAGCTTTAGTCGATAAAACATTAATGTCGAACGCGTATATGCAAAGCCTTGATTGATATTGGTATTAACGTCATCTAGCGAGGTTAACGAAAATTATTTTTAAAGCACATATCTCTAAACATGATACTTATGATAACACCGGCTTTCTTACTTTGTTTTTGTTATTTTCAATAGATGTCACTAAAACAGTTCTATAAGTAATGTTTGTAAATTTTTGCTTTTGCCGTTCAGAAATCAGAATTATTCCTTCAAGTTAGGTCACTGCTGCGTATTGTTGTTAAAATAATCGATTATTTTCCCAACCATAGGAACAAGTGTTTGTACAGTGTTTTGTGTTTGAAAAGATTAGGAAAATGTAGACTTTTCTATTTCATTTCTGCCAATATGTGTTCATAATGTTATTGTAAGTTTATTGATTATCAAAGCTGTGTGTTTCCATATAATTTCAGCAAATCGATGTAAGTATTCCAGTTTTTAAATATTATACTCAATATATATTGTAAAAAAGAATTTAAAAAAATTACAAAATTTGTTCATTTAATTATGTATTACTTAAAATTTAGTTAGGTAAGTATTTATTCAGAATTTATAATAGGTATTTGTTAAAGGTTCATTACGTATATAGTAGGTTAAAAAAAGGATAACGCACCTGCTTTACCAACATAACTACTAATTATAGGTATACCGTATAATATCATAATTAACAAATTAATCTTCTTATTGGTTCTTATATCTGTAATTCCTTTAATTAAAATAATCTACATCTCTTCTTACTAGGTAGGTACCTAGATCGGTATTTGCAGTTATATAATATTTAAATTTATGACCAAGTACTTACCTAGGTAGGTTATATCAGAGATTAGTAAATATAGTTTTATATACCTTATAGATAAGTGAAATACCTATTTAAATCGTATAA
>NJDC01058156.1:108366-169804 GCA_002245475.1 Calephelis virginiensis | reverse complement strand
CAATCTGCGCCGCGGTCGCCGGTCACGGCAAATACGGTAACTCGTTAGTCGCGGTTTCATACCGATAAGTACGGTTGGCAAAAACATGCAGCTTAGTTTATTTTTATTCAAAAATATGCAAAACCTTGAAATAAAAAACTAAAAATTTTCATTGCTTTATCTGATAAGACAGCAAATAGTCATACGTCTCATGATGGTATAATCGTGGCCTATTTACACCATAGATAATATAGGCGCTTCGCTGTTTTTAGGGCAAGGTTACATACCCTACTCTCCAGACTGGAACATGGCGCTTTCATTATAGTGGCAGGATTAATATGAAATTTCCGTTAGTAATAAAATGATTAACTTATCTGAAGTACTCTGAATCTGTTACTATATACTACTTATATTTTACGATTATTGACACTCTGTTCTAAAAAACTTTTACGTTATTGTGTAATTTTAATTAATTACATACAAATATACACACTTGCGGATTTTAACATCGGTAGGGACAAATTTTTACAGTCTCTGTGTAATTTGCATATTTTCAATTATCTTACAGAGAAAACGTTTTACCGAGATTGGATATATGCCCGGTAGGCGATAGGCTTGTAACCTATCACTTTGTGGGACTTAGTGTCTTTGGCTAGTCGTGAGTGCCTCTGCCTACCTTTTCGGGAATATTGGTTTAAAGAAAATTACTTACAAATTTGTCGAATTCATTCTCAAAATATTAATTTAGCAGTTGATTTTATTTGCTTACGGTACATTATCGATACACATACGAATAATGTGTTTGACGTGGTTAATTTCATCAGGAGCGAGACTATAATATACTGCAGCTCATCAAATTCAAATATGGCGGTTTAAACATTTTATACAGCCATTAGATGATAGATATCTCCTACTGCTGATTTCACTCCGGCTATTGAAACGTATATGTGTTACAAATTTAGGTAAATTACAATTCAATTCCATTCTTGTATGTTTTTAGTTTCAAGTATCACATTTTTCGAAGATTTAGTTTTTTTGGCACAGCCAATAATTGAGCCCGTAATCTTCGTTTTTTGTTGACGTTGACGTTTTTCGACACGTAACTTACCGAACGTAACCTATACCATCTCATGGTAAAGGCTCAGATGCGATTGGTGTGTAGAATGTTTTATTTTACTCTATACCAACTGCCAAACTTCTCACGCACCACTGTCGTCTTAATGTAGTCTAGTCAAAATAAATTAATTTGAATGGAGTAGGTTGCATTAATTGCACTTTGAGTGAAAACTTGCCACACAGTAGATATATCAATACTAAACTTAAAAATAAATAGTCAACAATTTTGAACTAGTACTTTTTTGTATTTGACGAAAAAAAAATTACTCTTAAGGGGCCATCCATAAATTACGTCACGCGAATTTTAGAACTTTTCGACCCCTCCCCCCCTTGTCACAGGTTGTCACATTTTTAGAACCCCGTCCCCCCTAATGTGACGTCACACATTTTTCAAACTTATGCATGTATTTTTAGAATAATCAAAAGAAAACAGTTATTTTCATTTTTTACTTATTTTTATTAAATAATCTTTAATAAAATCAACATAAACTCAAATATTGTTAAATGTTCACAATGCCGCACTATCTATCTAATCAAACTTTCTCGATTTGTGTCTATGTAAATATTAAATTCCAAATACAAAAAAATCTGTAAGAGTACACTAGTCTTAAGGAATTCCAAATCCGAATTCTTGGCTAGGAAACCGAAAGACTTAAAATTAACATTTTTTTACACGGTCCACACTGCTCCTGGTCCCAATAGGTATTTGCCATGAATTAGCCAAAAGTCGGATAGGGCTGATTTAAACCCTTACTATTCAAAGCGCGTTAATTTTAGTGTCACTTGCATTACAACATGGCTCTAGGAATCAAATTTTGTTACGGAAGAGCGAGAGTGCGAAGTTATCAATAAATAAATTAAGAATAATCTGTTCAAAGTTTTTTATTCACATATAAATTTCGTGTTCTAGTATTTTATAATGTGACGTCACAAGGCTTTCGATCAGCCCCTGCCCCTTGTCACATAATATCACATTAAGATGATACCCTCCCCCTCCATTAACGTGTGACGTAATTTATGGATACAATAATTGTTATTTTGTTGATTTTAGAAACAGTGGTGTATTTTATAGTTATTTGCCCACAATTTATCCTGTAAAAAGTTATAATTTGATTGGACATTAACTTTTTTACAAAAAATATATTTTCTTAAAGAAACTCAGCTCCAAAATCAGGGATTGTGAATATTTACAGTAAATAATATTTGCATTATTAAGTATGTGTAAAAATCCCTGGAGTGTCTGTAGTGCAAGTCGAGGCTTAACATCCCGGCCTCAGGTTGGCAACGCACCATTACCACCTTTGGTGTCTCCAGGTGGCGTGAATTTCTTACCATCAGGAAATCCGTCTGCTTGTTTGCCTTCCAATATCATAAAAAAAATTCAATTAGTTCTAATAAAGTCATCAAGGTGAAAAGTTAGTGTAAATTATAAGTTATTGTTTAGAGTATATAACCATCAAAATCCCCAAAAGTGCTATTTGGTAAGTCATATTTTTTAAAAGTTTGACAAAAATCATTACACATATTTTAATATAAACAACTACTACGGAATTTTATTTTTATTATATTTTTACAGTATTATAGAACACATGTACCCATTTTCATTTGAAAATTATTTTTAGTTCAGCGTAGGAGAAAAAAACGCATTTTTAGGTATATCTCGGAACGAAACCCCCTTATAGCACGGAAATTAACTTAAATGTATTATAATACATCCATACTATCTTTTAAAAGATAAATTCACAAAGTGTATTTAATGCAACCTTATATCTTATATTGACCTGACTAATGACATAGGTGTAGGTGACATATTGTCAAATCCTCCCGCATGTTTTCCTTCTAGTGACATAAAATTTGAGTAAGTTTTTGGCAAAATATATGTGTTTGTGACAAGCTTATGTTTGTTAAGGCTATGCTCAGCTGTGACCTTGAAAATCAAAAATGACGTTTTATTTGAACACTCGTACAACGAATATAATTATGTCCGCGTTTTAGTAGATGGTGATGACGATGTACTTTAGGGGTTCTTGTGGATACCGACTGTTTCCATCTTCATAGTAGGTGATACCTACCTTAACATTGCATTATCACGAAATTTATGTGCGCGTGCCAAAAATACGCCCAATAGTTAGTCATAACTTCTTTAAAATTCATTTGCAATATTTGTCTCTCACTAACAAATTGACAAACGAGCAAGTCAAGGTAAATAAAAAGTTGTACCTACACTTAATGAGTACTAGTACTACAATAAAGAGCACGAAGATATGGGATCTTCGTGCTCTTAACGGGTAGGCGGAGAGTATCGAGTGCCAAATAAACGATATTTTCAGACATGCATGTCTTTTTTCACATTCATTAGCCTTTTCATACAAAATGTTAAAGTTGAAAGAAAGTGTTGGTGTTAAAATGCGAAAGGGCATGCTCCGCTGGTTCGGTCATGTGGAAAGAATGACAGATGAAAGATTGACAAAGCAGATATACAATGCGAATGCGGACGGATGTAGGTACCCGGGAAGACCAAGGTTGACATTCCACGATTAGATCAATCGGATATTATCCGAGGGTAGTGTCAAGAGTCTCCGAAACCGGCGTGTTTGTATGAAAAGGGTTATGAATGTGAAGGAAGCAAGACAAGTTTGTCAGGATCTTGAGGTCTGGCACTCGATACTCTCTGCCTACCCCGTAAGGGACTTGGCGTGAAGATATGTATGTATGTATGTATACAAAACGTGTTGGTTTCGGAGACTCTCGACTTGGTAAAAAAGCTTTAAAAGCTTCTAAAAAATTGTTTAGGAGTATGTAGATAAGATTTTAAATGCCTTTTTTAAAAAAATAATTTATTTATTTAATTTTTGTACTTAAAAAAACACATGGCAAATATAAAGGCATAGTTTTGATGAGAAAAATGTGATAGCGCTATAAGGGTTCCGGTTAGAGTATCGCAATGAGCTTCCGATTTTTGTGTATACAAAGTCGCTAGGGAATATTATTTCTCTGATACCCGTCTATCTCTTGTAAATACTTTATGGCTGATTATTTTCGACATGCCTTTCTCCTGTTCTAACCGGCTCTGAGAAAAGGAAAAAAGGAAGCAAATTGGTTTAAGGTTTAAAAAATAATTAAATATGTATTTCCGCAAAATAACGCTATTATTCTTCTTCTATTAATTTGCCTATATTTTTTATGTGTGTTTACCGAAATGATTTTAAAATTTGATTTTGGAAATGAAAAAGCGTACTTTCGAAGTGATACTATTACCATCAATGTAGTATTTAATGATGAATTCAGAAAAATCCTCCAGTTTCTGTGTGCTTGATATAATTTTGAAATTGAAGTAGTTTTTCAGCAGTCTTACTGCGTTTGAAGCATGACAAAGAAGCATATCTTAACAAAAACTCTGCGTTAAAGACAATTAAAAAGAATTGGATTTTTTTTCTATAATTTTACTTTACGTTTACTTATAAACAAGCTTAAGTTTAAGTATGGAGTAGTCAGAGTTGGTGTAGAACCATCATCATCCGTATCGTGGTATAATATATGTAGGTACGTATGGAATGGAATGTATGGAACGTAAATAAATGGTTTTGTAGAACAATTGGGATGACTAATATGGGTTTTATTATTTATTCAAACCCGTTAAAGGAATAATAATAAATTATTTTAAACCACATTAGTGTACAAATAAATAAACTGATTATATTATCCATAAAAATATATTATTACAAAGCATTATTTAAATGTGACTTAAGCTTAAGCCTTAGCAAAGGAAAAGTATTCGGAGGTTCATAGGTATATTAATAATTTTTCCCCCTGTGTCGGTCCGGGCTCTTTAGCAGAATAGACCATCTGCCTTCCTGCCAGGCAGCTTGTAAATTGCGTGCATAGGCTTACTGTCACAAACACCATGACATCCTTCTAGGTGCCGGGATTGGTACCATCGGCCTACTTATTCCTGCCGTCGTAACGACCATTGTTTGCCGTTGACGTGTTTCGGTTTGCAGGGTAAGGTTGCCGGTTAACATACTTTTGTTCGAGGCCTAACATCCCGGCCTCAGGTTGGCAACGCCCCATTATCATCTTTGGTGTTTCTAGGCGACGTGAATTTATTATAATTTTCAGGACATCCGTATGCTTGTTTGCCTTCCACTATCATAAAGAAAAGTATCTTTACGGCCACAGGTCGGCAAAAGTGCAATCAGGACACCCACGGCTAGCCAAAGATATTAAGTCCCACAATATGATAGGAGACAAACTTATCGTCGACCCGACATATATTCAGTCCCAGGCTTCGTTATTTTTATTGGAAAAACACATTTTTCGTTTGATTTTTGTATACAAATATCGCTGGGGAATATTACCGTTGCACTAATACAAATTAAAAGACTATTTCTTGTAAATATGAGTCCTAATAAAAGGATTACTTTTTGCCGTATTTTCGTAGTATATTCACGCCCGTATCGCCAAAGAGCTAGTACAACTCTGTCACATAAGACTAGCCAAAGACACTAAGTCCCACAGTGTGATAGGTGACAAGGCTATTGCCAACCGGGCACAAAACCAATCCCGGGAAACGTTACTTTTATTATGAAATTGAAAAAACAGTTTTTCTACGCGACCCGGGAATCTCAATTTTCGATAACCAAAATCGTCATCATTAATTAGAAAGTTGTTAGATGCTTTCGAGTTGGTCCCATTTGTATTTGACTAAAATAAGTGGCTTTTAAGTTAAAATTAACTAGCCGACACGGCAATCTTTGCATAGCTTGACATTTAAACAGTTATTAATAGTTTATATGAAAAAAAAAAATAAATAAATAATCCTCAGTAGCTCAATTGGTTAGAGCATTCGTCGGCTTGAGACGAAAGGTTACAGGTTCAAATCCTGTCTGGGGCGAAATTTTTTTCTTTCTTTAAAATTTATAGAAAATTTATCCCAAGCACAGGGCAAGTGCTAAAATAAAAATACATTGCGAAAAAAAATAAAGTCACGCTTTTCCTGTTTTCTCTGCAATTTTAACGGTTTATTTCCATTAGAACCTTCTCCTGACTAAAACTAACATAACAAAAAAAGCATTAGCAAAATAAGACTAATACGGGTGGTATTCAAGAACATACTACGCTAAGTAATGAAACAACGATGTGCGAATAACGACATTTAGCTATGCGTTCCATGGGTCAAGGCATCTAATTCATTATAATTTTCCAGTATTGTTTATGAATTGGATGACTTGTTGCAAGGAACGCATAGCTAAATGTCGTAAGTCGCACATCGTTGTTGCATTACTTAGCAAAGTATGCTACTTGAATACGGGTGTTAGATGACTTAACAAAGTTGTTGACTTAAAAAAGTCGTTTTTTGCAATTTTATATTGTTTAAATTTGTAAAATAAGATTGTTAGATTTCCGCAAAGAAATAGCCATTTTGTATTAAAGCGTTAAACCTCTAACAGATTAAAAGAGAGAACAAGCGAGTCAAATGATCCGTAATAGAGCTCCGAGGTTTCCGGGTCGAATATCATAATAAGCTTCCGATTTTTGTGTACGAAACATCGCTGGGGAATATTCTTTCTCAAATATCAATTACCCGTCTATTTCCTGTAAGTGCTTAGAAGAGGATTAGCTTTGACGTACCGTATTATTTTTTCTATTACCAATATTTCTGGGCTATGACATTTTTCTTTGTGTGTTTATTTGCATTTCTTTTATTGCAGGATCAATGATGACGTAATCAAAAGAAACAAAAATTTACGCATTATAAAGTAGTAGCTGTTGCCCGCGGCATTGTCCACAGGAATATTTTTTCGGGTCAAAAACTGTCCTATGTGTTAATTAAGTTACCCTCTGTGTATGTGTCAAATTAATGAAAATCGGTTCAGCATTTATGCTTGACCGAGTAACAAACATACAAACTTTCGCATTTACAATATTAATAGGATCACTTAAAAATTATTGCTAGGATATAATTAAAATATATGTGGGCTCAGTGCGAATCATTTATTATCTTTCGAAAAAATAACTTTCAAGTCGTACAAAAGGAAATATATGGAATCAGTTTTTGCACTTTTATTGTTCTTAATTATTTTATTTTAAACTAGCTGTTCGAGCGAATTTCATTCCACCCGTTCACTTTGTATGAGAATAATTAAAATCCTCGTAGTCAAACGGGTTGAAAAGTATCGTATGTACTTTTCCTGGTTCTAAGATACATTCCCATCAATTTTTAGCCAAATCGGTTCAGCCGTTCTGAAGATATAAATAGTTTAAATACAAACACACAATCACAACTGTGCTAAATTCTAATTTAGTAAATACAACTCTGCCTATTCGTTTATGAAAATATTAAGATTTGATTTCATAGTATGAGAATAATAAATGAGTTCCATAATCTTGAATTACATAAATTAATACTCTCAGCAAATTAGTATTTGTAAATAAACAACTCAATTAATGAAAACCATTTCAATACCCTTTCAGAGAACCCGAGGATCTGTAACACAAATTGGCAAAGTAAACGGTATCTCGGAATAATATATTTAAATGGGTCTGTCAAAATATCCTTTGACGATTCCAAAGTGTTGCTTTAAGTAGTTACTGCCTTAGGGAAGAGTTAGATGGTAATACGAAATCTTTTGGAACACCTTCACAGTGGCCCAAATTTCGCGGAATGGCGACAAACTTGAAGGCATTCAAAGTTAAATTATATAGCTTGCAATTATTGGACTGGAAGTTGAGAGACACGGGTATAAAATCTAATCTAGATGTGTTTTTCATTTATAAAGAGGCCTGTAAATAAATAAATAAATGTGTATCTTCAAGCCCGTATCACTGAAGAGGTAAGCGGAGGCACAACCGGGGTACCCACGACTAGCCGAAGACACTAAGTCCAACAATGTAATAGCTCAAAAACCTATCACCAACCGAGCACATATCCAATCCCGAGCAACATTTTTTACTTTAGAAAATTATAAAAACCCTGAAATCGAACCCTGTGCGAAGATGTGCTAGTGTATTTTTATATCAAAACATCACTAGGTAGCTTAGTCTGAACCGACTCGCCCAAATCGGTACTACCGCTTAATTACTGCTGCCATTACTTTGATTTTTTACTATTTTGATCTAATAAAGTAGTGTTTTAATTGATAGATTCTATACTTCTTATCGTCGGTGCTTGGTGGAATTCCATTCTTGATGCAATTTATTTAGAAACACTTGTACTTTCCACAATATATTTTATTATTTTTATGGTTTAGCCAACCGGTTTCGCTATACAAGCATCATTAGGGCTATATAACAATATAATACAATTACAAATACAATTATAAATACAATTGTTATATAGCCCTGATGATGCTTGTATAGCGAAACCGGTTGGCTAAACCATACAAATAAAAAATAATAAAATATATTGTGGAAAGTACAAGTGTTTCTAAATAAATTGCATGTTTTAATTGAGCTACCCGCTAGTGGAATATTTCATAATTGCTTATTTCTTGGTTATTTTAGTTCTTTAGTTAGCCGGAATATATAAAAGGTAAACCTTGCTTACTTCTTCCTGTTGTCTTTGTCTTGTTGCAGTTTCGAAAGTAAGCTTGATGGTTAATTTAAACAATACAAAGCACTGGTAACATATTAGTCGAAATGTGTTTTTTCTCATCACAAATTCGTTTACTTCTTAGTCGTTTTTTGTTCAACCCATGTTAAATGTACTTTGTCTCTTCCAGTTCACTATGCAAAGGTGGGTCACATTCATTTGGTGGCCGCCGATAGACAAACGTCTCTCGCGCCAGTTCAATTGTTTGATTAATAGAAAGTTTTGTCCATTATTAGAATTGAGGTATCTCACTTTGTTGGATTGTTTTAATTGATAATTTTACTGTGGTTATATTCCTATGCCTTTAGGGGATATTTAACAATGGCTCTTACTTTAAAGGGGAAACTTTTCTAATATTGTTTAGTTGGGATTTAGATTGGTTTAAATTTAATATTCAGCTGAATTGAATTTTACAAAATAAATACTGTTTTGTTCAATTTTAAATTAGTAACTTTTACATTAGTGTTTGAATTGTTTTGACCTTTTTCATTCTTTCGGATATGTAGAACTACCTATCATTTTTCTGCCGCCATTTTGTGTTTGCCATTGTTGAGTTCTACTTGACGAGTATGTAGTTGCAGGTCTATCGGTGGCTTCCTGAAGCAAAATGTATTATGGAATATGAAAGTGACATTAATAAATTAACATCTAGAATGGAATTCTACCTAGCACTAACGATAAGAACTATATAAATATGTTAAGTATATTATATCTTTTTCAATTGATGGTGCTCTTATTTTTTTCCAATTAATGTTGTACCTCAGACGGCGATTAACTAACTTTATCATTGCGAAAGTCAATTGATTTACATACACATTGTCACATAGGGATGTGACAACCTCATTGCCCGTTATCATTGCTAATTAGGTAGCTTGATTTCATTAATGCAGTCGATGTTAGAGTTAAAGTCCTGTAAAATCCCGACTGAATCACTTTTTTTATAGTGGTAACAGGCGTACGAGCGTGGTGTCTACCAGATGGGAAGTGGCAACCACAGCTCCCAGACATCTGCAACAGCAAGAGTTGGAATCGATAACACATTCGATCTACGATAAAAATAAAACGAACAATTTATGATTTTTATCCGACACAAAACACAAGATGCATGGTTTAACGTAAAAAAAAAACATGAAACTAGTTTCCACTGACTGCCGTTGCATTTGTAGCTGCGTCGCAGCACGACACTCTACCAGTGGTCTTTATGGCTATGACCAATATAACCATCGCTTTTTACACGAGCTGTCTGACAGAAAGGGACATGGTCTACTCTACACAAAAGACTCGTCCGATACCTGAAAAACAATATGTATTTACATACTTACAAAAATAACAAAATACCGAATCTTAATTATGTCGAAAATATTTTTATAAGATTCCATAATTTGTTGCAGACAAAAATATTCCCGGAAATATTACTTCGCGTAATATAATTTTATTTTTAGATTACATTTAGTAATAATAGACGGATAAGCTTGCTGAATTCCTTTTGGATCTTCACAGTGAATGAACGTGTTCTGATCTTTCGGTATATTTTAGAACTATTTTTAGGTTCATTATAAAATTCGCTCGTATTGTGCGTAGGGATGAAACGATACCACTGAGGTATCGATGCTTATACTCGATACTGGTATCGGTCGTCAAGTATCGATACTTACTCAGTATCGATCACAAAGTATCGATACTTACTAGTTTCGTATCGTTTTTGGACAATTTTGAGTTGAGTTAATTTTGAATTAAGCGAATTAACATAAAATAATAATTTTCGAGCGACTCCCGAACATGACTATTGCGGGTAAGCGCTAGTACAACACGTCACCTTCAAATTAATTTATGTTAAATTCCGTTTTCGTGGTGCTGCTCAGAAAATCAACATTTGTAAATGTCTTCCGGTTAAACTTCTTTCGGGCATAGACTAACAAGCTTTTTAACTGCCAAAGCTGCTAACTACACAAAAGTAAGCCTAGGATGAGCTCAGAAACTTCAATTTACGATAAATGTTTTTTATCAATGTTATAAGATAAACATCCATTATTTTAATTTCCGTAAACCATAAAATTTACGGATATGACTGCTTGTAACCGATACCTACTCGATACTTCATTTTAAAGTATCGATACTAAAATTTACTTGCTATCGAAGAAAAGTACCTACTTGGATATACTCGTATCGTTACATCCCTAATTGTGCGGTCATTATTATTATCTACTAGATGTTTCCCGCGGTTACGCTCGCATATTATAATTATTTGTCTATTCCGCAGAAACCTGATTCTTTAACTTCATATCTTCTGGGTCTGCTGAGTAGATTAGACCATCTGCCTCTCTGCCAGGCAGCTCGTAAAAGGCGAGCACTGATTAAACAGGTCATTACGACATCGCTGAGCTGAGCATTGAAATAAAATGTCTGGGAGATATTCACCGCATTACCTGTTCTCACCGACATAATGGCAGCCTCGCAGGATAGGTGGTAGACTTATACAAGAGAACTAATATTCAAACAACAGGACATCGTACAGTGGCTATAAGCCACGTTTGTCTCTTGCCATCAGGAGAGACGGGTTAGTCCGGGCTCCTTTGCAGAATAGACCATTTGCCCTATATTTGGCCTAGCATCCCGGCCTAAGGTTAGCAACGCACCATATCCACCTTTGGTGTCTTTAGGTGGCGTGTATTTCTTACCATCAGAAAATCCGTCGACTTGTTTGCCTTCCAATATCATAAAAATAAATAAAATACTTATTTGCTGACTTCTGACATATTTTTTTAAAATATCCTTGAGTTACTTTCCAGGCTTCTAACTACACATATATACGCACAAAAACCATGCTCTACTTGAGTAGTACAGCAAATGACAGATGGTGAATTCTAATTAAAATAAACTGACATCTAAAATATACTCGTATTTTATTCATTAACTAAGTATAAACAAAGCTACTATTAACACCTGTTGCCTAATAAACATGTTAATATATATGACTAATTGTTATGTAACAGCCGTATGTTCATAGGAAGTATGGTTCGTTTGGCACGAGTGCTGCGCACGCGCCGCTTGTGAAATTAACTTTTTGTTGATTGATTACATTATGCTTAGCATTGCAATTAAACGCAAAAACTATATTTACATCGTTTGAGTAGACTTTTTTTATGATATTGGAAGGCAAACAAGCAGACGGATTTCCTGATGGTAAGTAATTCACGCCGCCTAGAGACACCAAAGGTGGATATGGTGCGTTGCCAACCTTATGCCGGGATGCTAGGCCCCGAGCGAAAGTGAATTTACCGGCCACCTTTTTTTTGTCTTTCCTCTAACAAAGTCAGAGACTTTTTGTCTATTTCCGGCTACCTTATCCTCCGAACCGGAACACGTCAACGGCAAGCGCTGACATTATGGCGGTAGGACTCATCCACCTAAATGTCACGGTGTTAGTGACGGTAATTCTATGCTTGCCTTTTACAAGCTGCCTGGCACAGTAAGGCAGATGATCTTTTCTACAAAGGAGCCCGGACCAACATGGGGAACTTAACTTGGTTGAGAGGTTGACGTATACACCTAATGCTTTTGACCATTCGCGAGTATTGAGTTTGATTTCCAACCGACTTTTTCCCCTATTGGTACGGGTCCGCTGAGGAGAATAGACCATCTGTTTCTATTCTAGAAAGTTCTTAAAAGTTGAGAACTGGTTAATATAAGTCAGTACCACTGGTGGTAGAGTGTTTTGCAGCGACTTGCCCAGGTGGGGATCCACTGCGTTAGCTATTCCTGCCGCCATTATTACGTGGTCATGTTAAGGTCCGGAAGGTAGGGTATATATATATGCAATACAGGCCTAACTTTTTTGGCTGCAGGATAGTGACGCACCTGTAATATCTGAAGTGTTTAAAGACCACGACTGTTTCTTACCATCAGAAGACCCCTGTACTTGTTTGCTGACCTGTCACATAAAAAGACCATACCTACATAAAAGTATTAATAGTAGTGAATATCTAGTAATAAAGATTAATGTAAGTCACATAACCCTAATGTTAATTAATAGATATTCATTTACATCTTATATTTATTACTAGGTGTGTGTGTGTGTGTGTGTGTGTGTGTACCTACTGTGTGTACTGTGTTCTGGTCGAAAATAGAACCCAGGTATGCTCGCTAAGCTCTTCACTAACGAGCCGAAAATTACAATTAAAGTTAACCTACCGTTAAAGTTTTGATAACAGCCTATTAAGCAACGTAATTATTAGATAAAATACGGCCGACGAATAACTATGTAATGTCCACAGACCCCTGACCTCAGTTCGAAACTTTCGGATCGGAAATGAAGAGAAGTTTCGTCCAATTTGCCGAAGCTGAAAGTTCGGCCGCGGGGAAATTAAATACTGAAATACTTTGGATTATCTTTATTTATCTCAGTCGTTTTCGTATCTCTGTAATTAGGTTTTTTATAGAGAGCGCTTCCGACTTTTATTGGAAAAAATTGTTAAGTTACAGCGTTTCGGGTCGCGCGATAGCGGCCTGAGATATCGATACCAGTAATTGAGATTGATTGTTGTTTGTTACAGAAAATTGGTGTGCAGTATTACTTTTAATTAAAAATATAAATGTGTCAACAAATTCGCCTGTGATACTTTAAACACTTTTCGTGTTTGTAATGAATTTGTGAAAGCGATAAGTTAACGAATAGAAAAAGTTGTAAAAACCTAACGTATAGCAACATATAAGGCATTTCCAAAAAAATAATAGAATACATAGCTTATTGTCTACGAGTAACTAAGGTTACAGGTTCAAATCCATTCTACAGTGATTTTTTTTCTTAAAAACTAGCTGGTAGAGCTTCGCAGCGACTCGCCCGAATCGGTATCATCGACTTACCTATTCCTGCCGCCATAACGTCAGTGTTTGCCGTTCACGTGTTCCGGTTCGGGTGATAAAGTAGCCGGTAAACTTACTTTTGTTCGAGGCCTAACACCCTGGCCTCGGTTTGGCATCGCACCATTACCACCTTCGGTGTCTCTAGGCGGCGTGAATTTCTTAACATTCTTAACATTTGCCTTCCAATGTCATAAAAATAAATGAACATTTAAAATAATCTCTAATACGGCAAAAGTGATAAAACTTAAATGTCTGACAAATTGATTGATTACTTTTATTTAAAATTTTAAATTTTAAATAAAAGTAATACTAAAACAGATTGAAAGCTGAGACTGATCATAAACCCGCTAAATTTATACAAAAAATATACTTTACTTTTGGTGCTGAACTTAAACTTAAAAATTTATGTAATTCTTTTAAGAAAGAAATGTGATTGAAATTAATTGACTATTTATTCTATTCGCTAAGTTATCGCTTTCAAAAATTCATTACGAACACGTAAATCAACATGGGATTTGAAACTACGATCTATGTTGAGCTACTTGGGATTAAACCGTGTTATTTTATTACATCATATCATAAACATAACATTGGCTTATTTGTTATTTTAAGAATTACTCTTGATTTACTCAGTTATCAGCTCATTAATAATCCTCTATTATCCCTTTCAAAAACATTCTCTAATCTATTCACAAACAGCGTCAATGACTTGAAAAAATTATGGTGGGTTATTATAATTTATAAATTTATTTATAAAATTTATTTTACAAAAATCTGAGTCGGTTTATAAATTTTATACTTAAATTAAGTTGTTTTAAAAATTTCAATTCTGCAAATGCCCCTTTATCAGTTAAACAAATTGCTTTATAAACTCGTAACAGTTTGTAAAAAAGTAAGATCAGCCATAATAATTTATAATACAATAAAAAGTTATGCTCTTATTATAAGTGTATTGTTGCAAATCCAGATCCCACGTATTTCATTAAAATACTGCGCACGCGCCACCGCCTTTCACACATGACCGCAAACGTTGCTTATTTCCATATTAGTGATGTACACATTATTACAAAAAAAAATATCGATCTAATCATATTAACATTTTAAATGCGAAAGTTTATGGAGATTTTTGAGTATACTATACACAATAAATCCTACTTATATTATTAACGCAAAAGTTTGTGAGAATGGAGAGATGTTTGAATGAATGAATGAATGAATGAATAAATGAATGAATACACTTTATTATGCACTAAAATTTACAAAAAAATACACTCTCTCTCACTTAATATTATTCTTAGGTGCACAAAGGCGGTCTTATCGCTTCAGAACGATCTCTGCCAGACAACCTTAGGGCGAAGAAGACAGTTTATGTAATTTAAAAACTAAGGTAGGGCTTCTTAAAACAAAACTTATGCTAATCTATTAAATATATTGTTTTATTTCAAATAATACATACATGTCAAATAAAGTACATTAAATATACACACAAATGACATACAAATTAAACAACATACCTACAAATAACATACATAAGATGTACTAAATTACAAAAATACATATTAAACATATATCATACGTATATTACCAATAAAGTAATAATAAATAAATAAATTATATATTTACTACTATTATATGAATAATTACTATAGTAAATAAATTATATATGAAAATAGAATGCACAATCTATAAAGGAAAAGAAAAAAAGAAGAAATACACGAGGTTAAGCTGTATGTTGTTGTATTGTTGTTATCACGCACAAATTACTAAACGGATTTAGATGAAACTTTACAGGAATGTAGTTTATGCACTATAATTATCTATAAGCTACAACATATAAAAATATTATGGGTTGGTGGAAGCTAGAATGTTATAAAATTACTGAACTAAACCGTCTGAACCTGAGCCGATCACAACGAAATTTAGTTTGTGAGTGGTCTAAGACCCGTAAAGGAACATTATATGTTCCCATATCGATCATCACGTAGGAGTGTTAAATTATTTTTATATGCAGGAAAAGCCTTAATTACTGCCTAGTGCATTCATATTTATGACCTGTTGCAACACTAACACAACATCAACAACAGTTAAAAAAATAATACTATTTGTTTAAATACAATTTCAAAAGAGCGAACGTTTCCTCGTTAAAATATTGCAACGTCTTGATGCATAAAAACTTGAACTTCGGTTGTTATCTCAATTGCCGTAAAGTTTCACGTGGAGCTGCATTTTTTATGTTAATGATGTACTACTTTTGTAGTTCACCTCTTTGTATTGCCTGAAATTGACTATTATGCTATATGTTAAGACTTTTAAAAACAAAGTTCTCTGGTATTGGATAAGTGCCCTGTTGGCTACAAGTTCGCCACCTATCACACTGTGGGACCAATTAGTACCATTGGCTAATCGCGGATGCCCTAGTTGTACCTATTGGCAGACACCATTTTTTTCGTATCATGATGGGCTTCGGAGTAATAGTAGATATAATTTTCTTTTGCACCTGGACGGAAAGTTTATACGCTAAGCTTAACGAAACTGCAACTTTCTGACCCTGTCAGGCAAAAAAATAGTATACAAATCTCTGGCAGTAAAAACAGGCCCTTAGATCATATATTTATTGAACTCGGGTTTTATTTGTTATCTTTGGCATTTCTTATTTTTCTGCCCTCGGGACGTAATAAGTATTTTAAATAAAATTTTATAACTTTTAGTTAGAGTATTGAAGTTTTTATTATTGCTTATACACAACGTACAACAAATTTCCATTCTATTTAGCCTCCAAAATAGAAAAAAAACAAACAGCTACAGACATTTAATGTTTTTTTTTTCAATTACGGTAATAAACATATTACAACCGAGTTGACTCAAGATGTTTCTATATTTTTGTTAAGCAAACAAGTAGATTAATATTTAATAACTTATTATAAGTACTCGTTACTGTAGATTTGAAAAGTGAACCTGTTTTTTTTTATTAGACAATTAAAAAAAATTGTTTGACCTGTAGATTCAACTCGAGACCACAGAGGCGACATAGTTATAGTTGTAAAAAAATATCGATATCGATGATTTCTGAACAACTCTACCCCCTAATGGCGCAGAAGCATGACAAAGTATTGTGCAAACGCGTTTTTATTACCTTTTATGGGTTTAATAATTCAGACATATGATTATTAATTAGATCTAGATGAGTTACCTATGTCAATTTGATTACATAATGTCAAGATTATTTTATTTGTAATTTTAAAACGGCGGTTTGTAATAACCGTGTAATAACAGTTATAACTGAATGCCTATTGTGAATTCAGTTCACGTAACAAATAAAACTTAAGTTTTTTTTGCTTCTCTGTAGGTCTTTTTATTTGACTACAGACAGGATTGGAACCTGTAACCTTTCGTCTCAATCCGATAAATGCTTCAATAATTTGAGCTACTGAGGCTTACAGTCCTGTGCTAAAACATGTATTCCTTTCTTTGTCGTTAATGAGGGTAGTTTATAGAAATTTGACTCAAGCACAGGGCAAGTGCAATAAAAATAATTTAAATTTGTTTAAAATAAGGGAATCCTTCATGTGTGTAAGCGACATTTGTGTCTTACCGTCAGGAAATTTATCTGCTTGTGTACAACTAATGTCTGTATTCTGGAACAACTCGAATACTAGTTTAATAGTCGCCCATTGGTCGAATTTCGACCATAATAAATTTTAATATCTTGTTAACAAGAACGCCAACCTGTTTTTTCTTTGTTTTAAAACTTTATTGTGCGCCATCTGTGATCTTTTATCGTCAACCTCAATATATTTGTTTGTGTGTGTCAAATGCATGGTAGTATGTGTAATGTTTTCTTTTTTGAAATGCACTTTGTAAACATTGTCAATAAAAATATTAGCGTTCTGCACTTCTCCTACTCATAAACTAAAGTGTAATAATTTCAAACTCCTCCGTTAGCGCCATTTTCGTAAAAAGAAGTCCAAAGTTTCACGTATTAATATATAGATAACGCTAAATACGAAGGAACCCTCTGCCATAAGTTAGTATGTGTATACTAAAATTAGCTTAATAACATCTTCGGTGAAATCACAGTTGAATCCAATCAGATATTCAATATCGTCTGATATCAATTACCTTTAATACCCAAAATATTTCTATTACGAGTATATACCGAAGTGTCTTTGAACCCTAAACTAATTTTAGAAATGTTTGGATTATTTTCATGATACAAGTTGAATGTTATTTTTTATTTAACTCTTATTATATTTCCATTACTTATCAATGAAGTCAATATTTTAGCAATTTTACTTAGTGAAGACCAATTTTAAAAAGAAGAGGTTCTCACTTCGTCTATAGTTCTTTTTTGTGTGTTTTTAAACTTTTTACAAATACACTGTAATTTTTCTGATACCTTAACCACTGATACGTTTAATTACTTGGCAATTAAGAACCGATTTGTTTGATTCTTTTTGGAAAAGATAGGTCATGATTCCTCAGTGGTCCTATGTTATTTTTATCATGATTAGACAAGTGGTTTTTGAGATTTAGTTAATAAAACTTACATTATTGTTTATGTTAACAACTTCTGTAATAAATGTATTCATTGCTAATATCGCTTTGCATGTATTGCTACTGACAGTCTATATGGGAAAATGAAAATAGTTTTTCCCATTTTCCTTGCAATTTTCCCTGTTTTTCTCATCGCATGACCCTTTTCCTGGCAATTTACAGTTACATAAACTACATACCCTAGCGGTCTGGTGTTGGGCTTGTCTCCATGATCTCGGGGTTCCATCAATATATTTAAAAAAGGGAAAAAACGTTACCTGGGATTGGATATGTACACGGTTGGCGATATCATTGCCTCCTATCACGTTTGTGGGACTTCGGCTACGTGGCTTGGTTGTACTTCTGCCTTAATCTTCGTTTATACGGGCGAGAAGATACTACTTCTACTTTTATAGTTACATATACTTCGATGTGATTTATACATGTTTCAAGTTTTTCTCTTATCTCACGCTTACCGGTAACGAGACAAAAGTTGAACGTTTGGATATCCTCGTTAATCGTTCTTAGACATTCGTTACCGTAGTTTTCTTAACGAATTTTCTTCATACTTATATCGAGCAACCTGGATCAACATTCGACCACTAGATAGATTACGCTGAATGGCTAAAAACGGCATAAAATAAACTTAAAATAAAACCGACGATCTCATCTCATTAAAGCGTTTATTTCAGTTATATATGTTGTGTTGTGCAAAGATAAACACTTAAAAAAATATAATTAGGGTTCTTAAATAATAAAGTGCAGTAAAACTGTAAAACCTACTCTACATCATTAGAAACTACGTCGCGATTTGATCATTCTTTTTTCGAAAAATAGCTTTATTCCGATATGATCTGGCATAAATTTTATCAACATCCTATTAATAGTTTTGGGTAATTGTTATAATATATAAATATTAACGTACATATACTACTGTAACTACTACAATTACTGTATGTAATTATATTTTATTATATAGTTATATTCACCCTAATATCCCCGTAGAGGTAGGCAGAGGCTTGTGCCTGTTTGTATAGGGCATCCACGACTAGTCGAAGACACTAAGTCCAACAATGTGATAGGTGGCAAGCCTTGGACCACCTAGGAATCATGACTTACTTTTTAATAAAATAATCATCGTAATAAACTTTATAAAACCACACAGCCGAATTGATAACCTCCTATTTCTTGAAGTCGGTTGAAAATAGATTTTAACAATATTTGCTACATTATGCGTAATTTGTCTTAATGTAAATAAAATGTTAACAAGACTTTTATTGGTAATGTCCAATTGAATCTTCGCTCGCCGCTTACAAGCTGCCTAGTAGACAGGTATATGGTCTATCCTACACAAACCAACACGGGAAAATGTATTGTTTTATCCTAAATAAGACAAATATGTATTTTTTTTGTATTATATTTTGCGTCAGAAACTTTGGATAGACTTTAGAATAAACGCCAGAACTATTTTTAATCTAGTCACAAACGTTGCTCTATGACGTATAGATACGGACAAGGTCGTAAAGTTATATCGCAAATTGGCGAAGTTTCATTCGTGACCTGTCATCTAGTTAGTCCAGTTACTATATTTCAGTTCTGGTAGCTTAACAATGACACCTACACATTATCATAATCTAATCATAGACCAGGCAGGCACTATTAGGAAGCCTATTTCATCTTACTCGATAGATACTGTGATAGTTACGATAGGTTAGACTAGATACATAGGTACTATAGTTATACTTGAGTAGTTTGTTTCCGTATTTTGTAATATCTTTCTCGTTTCTCTGCAATAAAAGAAGTAAGGTAAAAGCAGCCCGTTGTTTGTAATACTTTAAGTATAAAACAAAAGCAGAAACACAGAGTAGATTGAAAACAGAGAAGTAATTTTAAATTGCAATAGCGTCTCGGCGTGTCGGAACCTTCCCACGAGCTTCGCTAGACGTTTCCTAGTTCCAATCTGGACCTATCGGAAGGACTTTTGAAAACGCTAACGATCGACAGATTGGGTGCGCTGTTCCAATGTTACCGACACGTTGTCAAACAGTAAAATTGGTTTATCTATATAATAGTAATTTAAAATGCAAATGTATGAGGTAAATTCTTAGTAGTTCAACTGACAAAACATTCTCGGTGAAATATGAAGGTGGCTAGTTCAATTCTTTGTAACGTTAGTTTTTTCTCCAGTGTTACTGACAGTTCTATTGTTACTAGTGGTCGCCCATTAGTCGAAATTCGACCATAATAAATTTTAATTTCTTGTTGATAAGAACACAATTTTCATTACTCAAGACCAACTACTTTGTTTCCAAACTTTTTAGTGCGCCATCTGTGATCTTTTATCGTTATCATCAATATATTTGTTTGTGTGTGTGTCAAATGCATGCTAGTGTGGGTGATGTTTTATTTATTGATTTAATGTACTTTATTATTGAATAACATGAGCATTATGCACTTCTCCTACGCATAAACTATAAGTGTGCCAAATTTTATCTCCTGCTCCTGCGTCCGCGCAATTTTCGTAAAAAATGGTCCAATGTTTTGGCATCACATATTAATATACTGATTATTGATTAGATTTTAATGGGATTGGTCAGCGAACAAGCACACGTTTCTTCTGATGGTAAGATAACCGTGGCGTACAGACACCATAGATGTTACAGCACTCTACCACCAGTGATCTTGTTGGGACTGGCCTATATTTTAACCAGTGCTCGCCTCTTACGAGTTGCCTGGTAGAGAGACAGATGGTTTGTTTTACTCAATGGACCCGGACCAACACGGGGAATATAATGAAAACAAATATTTCATTTTTGGAAATGTATGTGTAATTAGGTATTAAATTTAGATGTAATGATTAAGAGCACCTTGTATTAGGTGTTTAATTTAAAGTGGGGTAAATACAACGGCATAAACTAACTTTTATTTTAATTATAAGTTATTCGAACGAAAATGGTTATGGTTTCCTAATAAAAACCAAATGATAAAATTACAAATGCACAAGAACTAGCTAGACTCTTTCATATTTTAATTAATATTTTAAATATTTCTTTTTGCAATTAGATTTTTTACTTATATATTACTTAACGGTATTTTTTAAGGAAATACATGAAAACGGGAATAAACAATTAAATATTTAATTCTAGAAATTTGTGTATTTCATTTTTCATTTCAATCCGTTAAGTATAATATTAGCAAGTCGGCAACATTGGAGATGCACCAACATCGTGAGGTCTCCTTAAACGTAGTATTGCAATTGACCGGGGCATCGAACTCGTACTCGTGAATACACGGCTTTTGTATTCAACTTTTGTGGTAATTATTTGCAACCACATACCTACATATTGCTTTCTTAAACTTTTTTAAATATACATTTTAAAGACTCAGAACTATAGAAGAAAATATAAGTGGGGGTTCGGTACTCGTAACTTCATTATTTTCGTTAGTCAGATCAAGGTTTTAATTTGCCAAAAAAAAACATTGCTTCTGTCTTGGGAGCGCTATTAATTATAATCACGTAAATATTAAATATTTTATTTAAACTTTAATCGCCTCTGTGGTTTAGCGGTCCGGGTGTTGGACTTAACTGCATGAGGTCACGGGTTCGAATCCCGGGGCGGCCAACACAAAGAAGATTGGGTTTTTCAATTTTCTAATTTAACAAAAAATGTTGGTCGGGACTGGAAATGTGCCCGGTTGGCGATAGGCTTGCCACCTATCACATTGTGGGACTTAGTGTCTTCGGCTAGTCGTAGGTGCCTTGATTGTACCTCTGCCTACCTCTTCAGGGATCTGGGCGTGAAGATACTTTTTATTTAAACTTTAATGTACACAAACAAATAAATGTGAGTACAAAACGCGAACTTAATGCTAAACGCATTCTCTCCCAGTCAACCTGGCTAACAGAGATCAAATATTGGTGTTCTAATAAATTTGGCAATTAAAAGAACAGCACCGACGTATTTTATCACATTTTTTCTTTTGGTATTAAACCAAATTTTTCAATTTCATTCTCTAGCTTCTCACTGTTATGAAAAAAACGCCGAAGATAACATTGGTAAGTTGCCAATATGAGATTGAATCTATTACGTAAATTTTCTGACTTTTGTATCCTCTAAACAAAAAAAAAAATACTAACAAGCACTGATTAATTATGTGGTGGCATTCTAGTTACATTACATTTCAGTTTGAATGCACTGGCTATATAATGTAGTATTGAATAAATACTATTCTATTAGAGTGTGATGGGTGTGTCACATATCGACTTCAATAATTGTATGAACTTAAAATTATTAGTCGTCATTTTTTTGTGTGAATTTGTCCATAGTGGGACTATGGACTATATGGAACCAATCTTAATGTTTCAATATGCCTCAAAATCTGTACCATTGTTTATTTACGAATTGGAGAGTAGGGTGGCCGGTTAACTTATTTTTCTACTAATGCATTTTTATGGAATTAGAACAAAAACACGTCGTATACTGAAAAAAACATGATATTGGTGCATTGCCAACATAACACTGGGAGTCCTTTTGCATAAGTAGGTTTAATAAGATACGTTTTATTTTGCATATCACTACATAGTATAAAACAAAGTCGCTTCCTCTGTCTCTATGTCCCTGTGTATGCTTAAATCTTTAAAACTACCCAACAGATTTTGATGCAGTTTTTTTAATAGATAAAGTGATTGAAGGGGAAGGTTTATATGTATATTTCATAACTGTGCCGATCGGGCCGCTAGTTATTTATAAAGACATGAAAGATGACATACATTATAGGTTTTTAAAAGAAGAGAGAGAAGCCGGATCTTTCTACGGGTGAATGCTAAGCCTACTTACTAGCCATTTCGTTAATAAATTAATTCGAATATTGCAACATACAACGCGTAGGGCTAAACGTATTTATTATTCGTTAAATTACCCTCAAAAACGCGAATCATGAGGGTATAGGCAAAAGTGCGCTCTCACTGCGTCAATGTTAATACGAAGTATTATAGATCAGGAGCTGTTGAATTTTCTTTGCTGTGTGTATATTGTATCCATTGTGTTTGTCACTGTTACGAAAAGTAAATTTTAGCTTATTTTGCTGTTATCTACAAACTAAACTAGTAGGTAAAATCAAACTCGCACAAAGATTTCCTGATAAAAAACACATAGGCAAAAATGATGCAAATAGTGACTTACCCATCTGAGGCTGGGACTCTAAGTACTCTTCTTAACGACTATCCATTTATTCAAATTACAACACGACTATATCAAACACTGATCATATGTACCACTATATATTACTACTATTTCAAACTGGGCGCGTTATCACATGACTTTTTAGCCTAATTGACAGCAATAATTAAATATTCCAGACATTAAAAATACTAGATTATGGGCACTAGATACAATTGCTCTTACACATTTTTATTAATATCACTTGTACTTTCCACAGTATATTTTTATATTTTTTTTTTCTCTATATACATAATATGTAAACATCATCAGGGCTATTATACTGCCGTAATGTAATATGCCTGTGCCTGTGTGTATGCCTTGTTAATACTTATATAGTGAAACCGGTTGGCTAATAGGAAATAATGAAAATATGTTATGGAAAGTACAAGTAATATCAATAAATTGTATTTAGAATGGAATTTCAGAAAGAGCCGATGATAAGATGTATATAAACTAGATTGTTCTATCAGTGATGGCAGTAAGTGAAACCAGTCGGTTTAGTCCACAAATTATAAAGACCTATGTACAAGTACAGATAGGACGTTGACAAAGGGAAAATTTATCTGATGCCAAACTTCCTAGAAAAGGAGAAAATAATTTAGCTATCAACGCCGTGGTTCGGTCTATATAAAAACGACACGTATTTTACATAAACTTAAGTTATAATATTAGTAAAAGATATAAATTTTAACTGACATCGGCTCTCCGCCTATAACATCCCCTAAGCTTACCCACCGTGACGTACAGAAACACCAAAAACATAAACATATTGTTATTCTTACGTTATAGAAAAGAAAAGGGAAAAGTATGAAAGGAAAGGCGTTTCAAGACCATTGTGAGTAATATATTGTAAATATTGTATGATACTTACAAACAATATTTTTTAAACATCAAAAAATTCGTTACCTTTTATTTCTCTTATAGACTGAAGGCTTTATTATATTATGCTAGAAATGCTACTCGTAGAATCGACGACACCAAACTATAGTTTGGATACTTATCGTAAATATGACTGTGTTTAACATTTAGTTAATCTATTAAAAACTTTTAGTAAATCTATTAATTGCTTCTGTCGTCTAGCGGCCCGGCGTTGGACTTGACTTCTAAAGATCCCGGGTTCGATCCGGGACGGGCAACAAAAAAAATGTGTATTTACAATTTTCTAATAAAAATAAAGTTGCCCCGGATTGGATATGTGCCCGGTTGGCGGTAGGTTTGTCACCTGTCAGATTCTGCCACTGCCTACCACTAATGGACATGAGCGTGATTTTTTTTTAATTAAAAACTTTTTTCACAAAGTAGTTATGTGCAACAATTTACCTGGAGTGGGTCGCCAGGTGAGTCGCTATTTGGTGGGTGTTGTCACGGGATTTGTAGGGAATGTAAGGAGTTGTATGTGCTTTCTATTTAACTGCCTCTAAAAAAGGAAGAGGTTCTTAATTCGGCTTTATGTTTTTATACTCTGCTTATAGTTAATCGATTTTGATGGTTCTTTTTTAGAAATATTGGTCATGATTCCAAGGTGGTCACCAATAATGAGGTCGTCAACATAACCGAAAAATCAATACATTACTAGGTCTATCTCAAAAACTGCTAGTAGGATGTTGGTAAAACTAACGTGAGTTTAACATCACCATTACAGAATCATTTGCTATCTTTAAAAAATATTAAATCTCGACATACTCAATAAAATAGTTGGAGTTAGAGGACAAACCTGCAACTCTTCAGATGGTAAGATACAGTCGTGGCCTATAGACACTGTCGCTATTCTATGGCTACCTTCGGACTGGAACATGACACTGGTATTTCGACGGCGGCGGCACGAATGGGTAAGGCCATGTATCCATATTAGTTGCTGCACAGCACTCTATCTATTCTATTCTATAACTAGTGATATTTCCTAATAATAAGGTTTCCATACGTCCTGGTTCTCATCTAAATTTTGCAGTTGAAATTTTCATGTAATTGGAACAGCTGCAGCAGCAAAACCGTAGAATCAGCAAAGTATTTTTTTATAATAATGGAAGGCAAACAAGCAGATGGATTTTCTGATGATAAGAAATTCACACCACCTAGAGACACCACATGTGGTAATAGTGCGTTGCCAATTTGAGGCCGGGATCTTAGGCCTAGAGCAAAAGTAATTATACCGTTTACCTTACCCTCTGAACTGAAACACGTCAGCGGTGAGCATTGACGTTATGGCGGCAGGAATAGGTAAGTCGGTGGTACCATCCGGACAAGTTACTGCGAAACTTTATAAGTAATTTTTATATCTAGTATTTTTTTTTATTAAACTTATTTGACTTTTATCTTTTCTCAGGGTAAAAGCAAACGGGAGCAGTCCTTAGAGGAGCTGCGGGAGCACATCCATCAATACTACATTCCTCTGGGGAGACAGTTCATGGTACTGTTTCCTGAAGGGGGATTTTTGCACAAGAGACGGGAGATTAGTCAGAGGTAATTGAAATTGATTGGCTGTTCTTGAAACGTGAAAATAAAATGAAAGGTATTATATTTAATTGGAAGGGACACAAAGAGATGGATCTTTTATTGTAATAAATACGTGTCGCTTAGATTTATTTTAAATATATTAACGAATATGAAGCCAGAATGTTAAGTTTTAATGTTTAGTTTAATGTTAAGTTTTAAGCTTAAATAAAATTTAAAAACGTGTAGCCACGCCCATATCCTGGAAGGATTAGGCAGAGGCACAACCGGGGCACCCACGACTAGCCGAAGAGAAAATTCCACAATGTATGTGAGGTGGCACGCCTATCGCCAACCGGGCTCATATCTAATCCCGGGCAACCTTATTCTTATTAGAAAATTGAAAATATACATTCATCGGGATCTCAAGAAGTCAATTCCGGCGCCGGACCGCTAGACCACAGAGGCGACTAATAAGTAAATAAACTTTATGGCTTCATTAACCTCTACAAAAGTGGGGATTCTTTTAATTTGGTCAGAGTTATAGGATCATCTACATGCTAGTAATGAAATGTATTAAAGTAATTTGACAACCCTGTGTTTTTAAGTCCGGTGAAGTTGGTTAGCAAAATATTAGCCATTTAAAAAAAATGCTGACAGAGACCACGTAGTAGAAACCAGCAATTGCTGTATCTTCACATGTGGGTCACCGCCACCCTGTTTTATAGCGTAGCGTCGGTGCTCACCATTGTCAAGTTGCAAGTTACATTAATAGTCTGTAAATTACTAAAACAAAAAGTCTAAAATATCAGCCTCAGTTTGGCAACGCTGCATTATTATACTCGTATTCGGTTGTAGTTATATTTGTATATTTGACAACCAGGAAATCCGTCTGATTTGAAATTTTGTCCTTTGTTTGTTTTTATTTTCTTCTTATTTTTTAATCTCATTTATGAAACGTTATTACAGCGCTATTCTTTGCAAAGCTCTTCCCAAGTAATATTTTCAAGAAGCACAACATAATAATATCTCATTACAAAGTATAAAGCACTCGCGATGTGAAGACGTATGGAAAGTCGCAGGAAATGAGTAGGCAATAAAGATTTTTATTGAAATCGGAGTACCTTTATGACAAGGGGAGATGGGAGGCTCCATATTGGCTCTTTGTCAAATTGGTTTTCTTGAAGGCAAACAATCAAACAGGTATCCTTATGGTAAGGAATACTCGTCGCTTATAGATATCAAAGGAAATGTTGCGTTGCTATTCAGAGGCTATTACGTGAAACTTCT
Source organism: Calephelis virginiensis (assembly GCA_002245475.1). NCBI lineage: Eukaryota > Metazoa > Arthropoda > Insecta > Lepidoptera > Riodinidae > Calephelis > Calephelis virginiensis. The sequence goes on along the minus strand of NJDC01058156.1, from coordinate 142,780 downwards.
TGCGAGAGTTTTTTTGCTTAACTACTCTTACTAGTAAGTAAGTTTCCACGCGTGGGTTGGGTCCATTATGTACAATAGACCATTTGCCTTCATGACTCATAGCTCATAATAGGCAAGCACAGGCTAAACAGGTCATTACCAGTAAGACTACTGGTGGTAAAGTATTATGCTGCAACTTCTCTGGGTAGGGATCCGCCTAAGGCGAGTAACACACGGCACAATCTTTAGCAAACGGCTCATTGCCACGGTAGGCGGTGAAGCGGATCTTATATTGCATTGGGCTCTTATAAATCCGTTGATACCTAAAACTCGCACTCCGCCCGAACGGTGCTCTCACCGCAACCGCACCACCGCGCGGACTACAGCCCGGACGTGCGGTTGCGGTAAGAGGCGCTGCATGGCAAACGGGGAGCAAAATAACCTCGCAGTTCGTTGTAGGTGCAAGTATTTCATATAATACCATGCATATTCTGCTTCGTATAAATGAATGAACACAATATATTTAAATAAATAAAAGCCAGATTTTCGCTACTACTTCAGTGTCCATTTTTACAAGTGATCTTCGTCAAACTGGCCACAACCGCGTTATATCCATCCACGCGGTCAAGTGCGTAAACCGCCTTACCGCGCTACGAAATCCACGTTTTCGCCTCCGTTCGACGCGGCGGTGAGCAGTGACGTGTGTTAATCGCCTTACCTATTCCTGCCGCCATAATGACAATGTCATGTTCTAGTCCAGAGGGTGGGATAACCAACAGACTTGTACAACAAACCTTATACCACTGCCGCAGGGCAGCGACACTTCTATATTGCTCATGGTGTCTATAGACCATGGTTGTCTTATAACAATAGTAGAGCAGTATGCTTGAACACATAAAAATATGATAAAGGGCGATAGGAATATGCAAGATAGTTGTTGCAAATTTACCACCTCGTAAATATATTCTTTAAGGATCATAATAAAATCCTCATCTCTTCTGATACATATTACACAGCTGCCAGCCCTGCTTCGTGTTAGTTACACTATTTGTAACTCAAAAACTACTAAACCGATTTTTCTGAAAATTGATGGGACCAAGAGACAGATATAGGATACTTTTTATCCCGTTTGATTGAGAGAAAACTAGAAAAAACAATAGTTTATTTTTTTCTATGCAAACTGAATGGGTGGAACAAAGTTCGCTGGAATAGCTAGTCTTGTGATAAAAAAAATATTTTATACTTTATTTCGCGTATAGGTTTGCTGAGAAAAACAACCTGCCAAAGCTGGAGTACGTGTCTCTCCCCCGTGCTGGTGCTCTCAAAGTGATCATGGAAGAAGTTGGACCCCATAAAGAAGAAGAGGCCAGCACGTCCCATAAAAATAGGAAAGGTAGGTTTCATCTCGCGTTGGTTTCAAGCTTCTTTTTCAAACGTTGATGTCTGTATTTCTAGGTCTGGGTATTTATTATAATACCAAAATACGCAACGGGGGTAATAGTGCATTGCCAATTTTTTTCCTAGTACTGGGATATTAAACCTCATGCGTAATGCACTTTAACCTCAGAATGGGAACTCACCATTGGTTGACCATATAAGAAAAACAAAGACAATACTCGAAATAAGTAAGAGCGTGTGTGTCACATCGAGGCCTCATAAAAGTCTACCATTTTTTATTATTGTAATGTTATTATTTAAATTATTTATTACTATATAACCCGACAGACGTTGTCCTATCCTAACTTTAAATATTGATTTTTTATACGAACCTTCTTCTGACAATTACAAAAAAAAAACAATAGCAAAATTTTCTTATTCATATTTCCAAGGGAAATAAAGATTATTCTTTGTGTATATGATTGATATTTAGTTAAAAACCTAGACTAAAAGCCACACTCATACACGTTATATTTTAATTAGTCATTAAGTCGATATTTTTATAGAAACTTGCAACTTTATGATACATAAAATGTTAATTGAAGAGAGCAATCAACAATAGCTATTTCTATATTGTTCATAGATGATGTCAACCAAAACAGCACGAGGACGCTGGAGAGCCAAACTAGTGACACCATCGATTGGGTGCTGGACGTGACCATCGCGTACCCCGAGCGGATCCCTCTGCACCTCCAGGATATCGTCTGCGGGATCAGGCCTGCTTGCACTACGCACATACATTACAGACTCTTCCCGATAAGTGAGGTAAGAACATTTTTAATTAGTTACTTCCAGCGCTTATAAAAAAATCTTAATCTCTCTAATCTAATTTATAAAAGAAAGTCGTGTTAGTTACACTATTTATAACTCAAGAACGGCTGAACCGATTTGATTGAAAAAATATGGGGAGGTAGCTTAGAACCAGGAGATGGACATAGGATACTTTTTTTTCTGTTCGATTCCGAGGAAACTAGGATAAGCAAAATTGTGATTTTTCTCATATGAATAGAACCGGGTGGAACGAAGTTCACAGAAACGCCGAAATATACTAATGTAGGGCAACTACTTTTCTACTAAGTGGCTCATAAGAGTCGAGTGTTGGTTTGTCTATCATTAACCTGAGTGTTATTAGTTGTAAGAGTTTACGACAAGTCGCTTTGTAACATTTAGTGACAACGTTAGTGCTTACCACTATCGTAGTCTCGTTTGGAGGGTAGGGTATAAAATGGTAGTCTATTAAGCATTATTGCTAGCATATTCGGCTTACATATTTTTTTTAAACGTTATAATTCAGAATACTTACAAATTAAATATTACAGAATACTTATAAATACAAATTAAATATCATTAAAAACTAATATACCTTCACTAAAATATTTTCTGTCTCTTAGTCATTTACAAATGTTTTTTTTTTTTTGTGAGAGGTCAAATAGGCACATAGCTCTCCTGATGGTAAGAAGATAGGTCAGTACATTAGTGAGAGTTAGAAATATTTAGATATCAGGTCTTTGGTAAGAGAGTAATATCCAATAGTAAGGTATATTCATGGTCAGTACTGATCAGGACGAGTCGTCACCTATCCCAACTGACTGCACTAGGAACTAGTGGAATATTTCAGTTGCAAAATAATATTTCTATGAAAATATTTAAACATGAATGTTGTGTATTTGTAAGTCAGATATTAAATGGCAAAACTCCAAGAAGGTAGGGTGCCAAAAATTTGGATTGTGATGAGACATCCCTTCTTGCGAATATTTAAATTTCCCTCGGGTGAATATATCTAAGGAGCAGTTGGACTGTTTCGGTATTTATTATGGTACTAGCTGTAGTCCGTGAATGCGCTTGCTATTAAAATTATATAGATCTCCCGAGAAATATAATACTATAATATATTTTGTTATATACGTATTATGCTTCTACTTCTTATCCTGATATATTAAATATACCAAGATAAGATCATGAGCCACCAATTGCATTGCGATCGGAAAAAAATTAAATTAAGGCACTTTCATACCAAATTTCATCTCACATTTACTATTTACCCCTTTTTTAAAGACTTAGCAATAAGGCCGCCTTTTCATACTTTCTAGTTATAACTGGCCCAACAAAAATACAATGCAATGCAGCGGATTGTATTTCTGTTGGTCACAGGGGATAGCAAATATAAAACACGTTATTTGACAGCTATTTGATGTACATGATTCGGCCACCTGAAATGATCGATTCCTGTCACGCATTGAACCCGAGTCTTATTGATAAAGAGAATAATTAAACATGTAATCGCTTAAACAACAATGACGTTGTATATTTTTTTATTTGTAAATCATTTTTATTTCAAAGAAAAAAAATTACAGGTTCCGAGAGAAAATGAGGCAATGACAAATTGGCTGTACGACAGATTTATCGAGAAAGATAAAATGCTGGAGGAGTTCTACCGCACAGGAAAGTTTCCAGTCAAGGATAACGGTTCCAATCTCCCCAGGAAAGTGAGACAGGACAACCTCCGATATCTTATCCTGCATTTGTTTTTTATTGCTTCAACACTGCTACAGATTAAGATGTGGTGTGGGTTGTGGAGCTATATTTGGTAATACACTAAAAGTATGTGAAGAATTTATTTTTAAATGTGATATTTTTGTAGCCACAATTTTGTGACCAAACTCTGAAATATATTAAGCCTCCATAATCCAGATAAAACAATCCAGTCTTGTAAAATTGCAATCCTTCTATTTTCAAATTAACGATCAATAGACATCATATGATGTATAATTAAAAAAATAGCATTGAAATTTTTATTGATGATCGTAATTTTAAAAGTCATAGAAAATTACTCACAGATATTTTATAGATCATGATACCGTAAAAAATTGATTGACAATTAAAGTAAATATTTAAGCTTAGGTTTATAAATTTACCTTTGACTTTTAAAATTATGGCTAATCAAAAGTACTAAACGATAACTTCTTTGTAATTAACAATGTTACTACTTCAATATTTACAACATAAGATATTGCCACTTTTTATATGTAATTCTTAAATTTGTAAAAAAAGAATGTAACTCGAAATTTGTACAAACGCATAAAATAACTTTATTTAAACAATTTTCTGATTTTTTTTTATAAAAATAGATTCTTTACATCTGTAGCGTATTTAATAGTAAAGATTTGTTTACTTTGTGTATCATACTGGTTGTAATTATTTTATTACTGACAATACTGAATATGTGTAACTAAATACGTGCCATTTATACTGTGACTTTCACTCGTCATTTCATGCTCTTAGATTTTCTGTGCCATGCTTAGATGCGAACCAAAACTGCTAATGTTTGCTGTCTTGAGTTAAAAACATTAATAAAATATTTACAATCTGTAGTAAATGTACCTAAAGCAATTGAGCGGGAGATGTAAATTGACTAGAAAGGGATGTATTTAATAAATCAATTAAAATTTACATATCTATCTTAATTTTTGATATTATCAATATCAAAATACGAGTTTGGAAAATATAAATACAAAGAAATATTTAAAAATCGTCTCTTTAAGCTCTTTCACTTGATACTAATATTGTGTTGTTTAAAATAAAAAAACGTCACACTCGAATTTACTATTATTTTTAATTTTAATGCTGCGTATCATTAGAAGTTGTTAAAGGGCTTAAAGATACATAAAAACTAGGTTATTTCTAGCCAGTTTACACTTACGTATATACACAGCGTGTATGTTTATTGCCAAATAGGTTTTGCGTAGAGATTGCTCTTTCCTAAGAACTTAGTGAGAATTTGACGCTGTGTTTCTGATGTCAAAACGAGCTGTGACATACAAGTCATTATGTATATATTTCTTGTAATTATTTAAGCATAAGTCCTGTGCTTTGCATTGTACCAAATTTTGTATCTCCTGTGACAATAAATATACAGTTTAAACCCAATACATTCATTAGGAGTTATTCAATCAAAGTAATGACTTAAAAATATAGCACCGTCGTTCTAAACAGGCATCGTTTGAATGTGTGCGTGTGTAATAACATTACCAGCAGTCATTTGTAGATAATTTCTAAATATTTGACATAAATCAGTAAATAAATACTCAAAGTAACTCTTAAAATTCCGTTATGTCACTATTTTGTAAATAAGGAACAAATGTCCTATTGTAACTGGAATTTACGTTGACTTCAAATAGACCTCTACATTAGATCTGTGTCGGATTAGATAAAAACGCGTGTTACCAAAATTCGGCTATATGCTGCCAATTTAAAAAAAAAAACTTCACACATATTTTTCTAAGAGAAGTTAAGCAACATTTTGCAACGTATTTCCAATAACGCTTAATTTTACAATTTGTTTCAAAATCTAGAGAGTTTTAAATTTTTTTAAGAAAAATAATCACAGACTTTGAACCTGTGATCTTTGTCTGATGTTAACGACGCTGTGTTTAACGGTGATTCACATTCTGTCTAAATTGTGTATTTTTTTTAGAGATTAGCCAAAATATTTGATTGTGTTTTTACAACGGCTAACACTCCTAATGAAAATTTATCACTTGTACTTACTAATAATATAGTAGGAGCGAATCTGTTGTATGGTGTTAATTTTACAATTTTTTTTTCGCACCCACAACTTTTGTTACATACTATGAATAAAATATTTCATTCATCTGTCAATAATTATAGTAAGGATTTACACATAGATTTAAGTCAATTTTACCAGCATATTACTATGTTCCTTTTGGTATAGCATATTGTATATACATGAAGCAATGTGTTTTGGTATAGAATAAACATATTATTATGCCAAATTTAGTACATTTGCCTGAAGTGCCTAGGCTTATTAATGTCGTATGTTAGATATTTGTAAATAAAGGACACTGTTCAATAGCTGGTGTGAGTGAGATGCAGCTCTCTCGTTTTATAATCTACAAAGACAAGATTTGTTTTACATTGACGAATTATATTAACTCTTTCTATTAATATTACCTAACGCAATGTATTGCAAATCGCATTTTTCAAATGTCTCTACTCTGGCTTTGAATTTCCAAAAAGTTTAAAGAAGGAATAATTATTCCCGTAGATATGACTTGAACCCGTGATGCTCTGCTAAGTGGCGAAATGTCAGTTGAAATAGCATCTTTCACCACAGTGGGTAACGTAAACTGAAGGTCGAGGGTTCAAATTGTTCACGACGAATTTTTTTAAAGAATTCGTGGACATTTATCCTATAGGCAGAAGAATGCTAATATTAAAATCTTAATGGCTTTCAGTGCTTTCTACTGAAATTCATACCAGTACTTAATTAATCCTACTTTTTTGTTGATGTTTTATGTTATTAACGTTCGTTGCATTCATTTAAGTTATAGTTTTGTTTTTTTAGGAACCTCATAATTGATTTTGGTAAATAGTAAAGTTTATAACCTTATAATAGGATTTTTTTCTTGATCATTTCTAACATATTTCACATATAATTTTTGAGGCGTAATTAATTTACGCTTAATTAATTAAAGCTTAAACTGATTAGATGTTATATTCATTAAAAAACTAATTGTTTGTGTAAACATATTTCGAGCTTCTACAAATATTAGTAAATATTTTTACCATGAAAAATTTGAACTAATGTTCTAATGATGCCTACTATTATATTTGTACTGCACTGCACATGCTATTATCGTCGACACAGGGCGAAATTCTATTTTATATTTGATAGCCAAATACGCTAATATGTGTATTAATTTCTAGCCAACCGATTTCGCTTTTTATATCATCTTCAGGGTTGTACCCGCATGTTGTATAAACCTAAGCCTTTGTAATGCTGTAAACTAGAAAATACATACACAGTCACATTTAAATAAATACATTTTTGAAAATTTATCAGATATATTTGTAATTGAAAACATAATATAAAATAATATTGTATCATGAAATAGCAATTAATGTATCAAAGGCAAAGATAATAAAATTAAATAATACTCATTGTAATTTAAATATTATAAAAATATGCAACTATAAAATGTCAAAAACAGTAAAACGTCAGCAGCAAAAATACGAAATTAAAATGCTAAATTATAAAGATAAAATGTCAGAATAATTAGAAATATCATAGTCAAAAGAATTCAATTTAAAAAGCGAAATGTTTTTTTTTTTTTAACTGAATGAAACTGAGTTTTTTGCATCAAATACTTTTTTATAACATTAAAAACTAATAATGAAATATTAGAATCCGTTTGATATCTAAATAGATAAGTAGGTACATCGTAATGTCCGACCAAGTTAATTTTATGTCCAAAAATTGTGCCTTCGTAAAATAGTACGAAAAATAGTATATATAAGTACGTGATTAATTCTAGATCGTATTTTGTTTTACCAATTTGCGAACTTTAATCCAAGTTCATGAAACTAAAAACTACACTCACATAATAACACTCAATACAGAGCCATTACCATGAGTTACAATAGATTATGTTCAGTAATTGACATATCGAAATCCATAGTTCTTTTGGTCTGAAAATTTTGTGATCTTAGTTACCAATAGAGGCAGTGTTCAAAGTTTCCATTCAAATAATTTACGTAGACGCTAGCGTATATATTAAACTCGACAAGCCGTAAACACATGATAGGGGTTCAGGTAGTAAAAACTCACACTTAAACTACATTTCACATGAGCTTTTGCTCGTGACTTCCTCAACGCATTGATATCACCACACTGGATTTGAAATAAACATTTAAAATATTAAATATACGATTGTATAAATTTAGATTAAATTGTGATACCGAATTTTACAATAACTTTCATTTTTTATTTTACCCCTTTAGGGGTTGAACTATCAAAAATTCTTCCCTTACGAATGTGTCCGATTAACAATCCGTATCCCCAAATTTTAACGGAATCTATTTACTTATTTCGCATTGATACATGAGTAAATGAGTCGTCTTTTCCTTTCATACTTCAAATTGACCATAAAAGCGAGTTTTGTGTAGAATTTATATAAAAAATACTACGTGATTGCAACATGGTTACTATTTGAGATAATCTAGCAACAAAAATTAAAATTTCTGAAAAACTGATAGTAAAAAATATCAAATTTCGCAGTCTTCTCTGTTAGATTTTGAATTTCACAGCATAATAAAATAATTGTATTATTACTATAGTTATTGACTTAGTAACGTAACAATAAAAACTTTGATTACTTCCTGATTATAGGATCACATGTTATAAATTTGGTGCGGGTAGGTATAGGTATAGTACCGAGTGCATAGTTTTTGTCTTTGTAAAATATTAGAAGAAATTTTATTACTACACATATCAAACATTTATTTTTAAAATTAAAAACGAATAAACATGAAAATTTAATATATCAGATCACACTTGACGTATGATAATCCTAATGAGATACATCCCAGTAAACTCCCAGTCTAAACTGACCTAGTCAAATCATTATTAACGTCGCTTCTGTAGACATTTTATACAGAAATGAGACAGGACTAAATGTTTTTTGAAGTGACAACTTCTTTAGCGACGTTGCGCAGTTTTTTTGGAATGGCTAAAAACTTTTAAACTCGTGTCAGATCGTAAGACGGCGCAGGGCGCGTGCGTGAATAAGATGGCGCAGGGCGCGTGCGCAAATATGACGTCCTGTGCCGTGAGATCTAAAATAAAACGTAGATTCATTGCTGTTTTTGTATTGCTTAGATATTTCTGAAGAGTATAGAATTCGCAATGGATAATACGCCGCAATATACCTAACATTACATTCTCACAAAACAACACGATAGCAGATAAGTATAATATCAACAGACATTGCTGTATTTGTTCCATCTTGAAAATAAGCTTTATGTGTAGACGAGCAATGTTCGTTATACAGATAATATGACGACGCTCCTTGCCGTCACGTAGTCTTACTTTAGCGAGTTTTTGTTATTGATATGAAAATAATATTTGTGCATAAATTATAGTACTTTCATACTGATAATTAAAGCAATTCGTGCAAAACATCAAAAATGCACAACGTTTATATTCAAGTTTTCACTTCTACCGGCACTCCCGGAGTGCAAACAGTCTTTTTTTGTAAAATAAATGTCGTGAATAAGTGTTGTGTTATACTTTTTGCTCTAGGCAAGCTGAAAGCTTCATTGTTTTTGAAGTGCGAATTTCTATTTCAATTTTTTGTCTAGTCAAAAGCTTGTGTTTAATTTGCAAATATATGCAGTATATGCACATATTCATGAACTATAAGTAGTGAACCGAACGGCTCGATCTTGCAAAATGGCTTCTGCGTCCAATACCTAGACGCTTAATGTATCAAATACACTCTTAAATGTAAATGAAATGTGTTGGACTACGTTCTTCAACAAAATATTTCTCTTTTCTTCATTTTAATTTTCATCAACCCGTAAATGAAATGTGTTAAATTTAATTTCCCAACAAAACGTCGGATATATTAAAATTTAATTCCGTAATATTTATACAGATACATCTAGAGCGAAACTAAAACGGCGATTACTAAAATATTTGCACACTTCAAGTTTAATATTTTGGTACGATTAACGGTATCTTAAAAACTTTGTATATCACATATTTTACTCCAAATATATCTTTTTTTTGCGTTAAAAACATATAATATAATAAAGCGTTCGATATCATATAAAAAAACCTAATAAATCATGAAAAAGAGATTTTTTGCTACAATTACCCAAATTTGATTAGCATCAATTAATTGCTTTGAGTTCGCAAATTGAGTATAAAAATTAAAATAGAACTAAATAAACACAGAATTTTATTTTGCCTGCTATGTTTACATAATAGTAAATTATTTTTATGTAATTAATACAAATGCTAATGAAACTGACGTAATAGTACTTGTATCGCAAATTATTAACGTAATATTAAGTTAAGGCTAAAACGCGATTTAAGTAAATAATTTTTATTAATTTTTAAAAGCGGATAAAATATGTTTGCTAGCCTATTTCTATGTAAGTAGTATAAAAGAGATGAATACAAGAATCCCAGTTTGTAAATTAGGACAACGTTATAGTTATATCCATAGGACAGATGGGCCAACCAATTAGTCTAGAAGAACTCGAATTAGAGATATGCTGTTTGGTGAACGCGGACTGAAGTGATCCAATATGTTGGTGTAATAATAGTCCAACGTAAACAGGCTAACTTGTGACCATTACACTTTTTATTAACCAGTAATTACATGATAATAAAAATGTGTTTTATTTATAATTTACATTTAAGTCATTTGTACGGATATGTACGTTTAGAAGTATGTACATAATTAAAATTAAGTGAAAATTGTTGCTTACATGTCCTTCGATTTTTATGTCGAAGAAATGTCTGACTATGGCTGATGGGTGAGTGCCTCATGTTAAACTTGTAAACTATCACACTGGGGTTTAAATGTTGACTAATCGGTAACACTAGTTCCACCTGAGCTTCACAATGCGAATTGATGGTTGCATTATTGTAATTAGAATTACTTACTAATTTTCTATGTTGTAAGTCGTTGTTGTATATTGTTTATTTTTTAGATGTCAATGAACGGAAAAAGCATAGAAGTAAACTAGTCGCAAGTAAAATGACAACTGGTATTGTTTAAATGCACTAAATGCACGCGCTTCATGACTTGCTCCCACATTATGCCATTTTTTAGGTTATTTACATTCATAGGTTATCTAAGCTAAGACACAGACATCAAATGTTGAGATCCTAAAGAAATTTAGGGAATTCCTAAAATTATCTAGGTACACTTGGGATTTTATTGTTTTGTGTAGTGACCTAAAAGCAAGTAAACCTGAAAAACTGACCCAACTAAAATCGACTCTAAGACTCTAAATTAAGCAGAATTTTTGTTTTAAAATTATATAGGAAAAAATATATATGTAAATATATAAATATGTACGTAAAAAAATATTAGATAACTGAAAATATTTGTTATTAACGATGTTATAGCCTCAAATTTAGTCTCAGGTATCCTTTTGTTCCAAGATAATAAAAAGAATTACTTTTAATTTGTGATTCCAAATATAAAAGAAAAGGTAACAAAAAATTACGTAAACAAATTACAAAAAAAACACAAATGGCGATGTTACGATTTGAAACAATTTATCAATCATTCATTGTAAAAAATGACTGCTTCTAGGCTTTTTCCAGTCACTGGCATCAATATGATATATTCTGCATTTATCCCATTCAAAAATATCAACCTCATCATCAACATTATAACATGTGTTTTTATTTTATAGTTGTAATTTTGTAATTCCTTTTAGAATAAAACCGTATCATTAATTATAATAAGGGGGTATCTAATTATAGTTTAATCTTAAGATTGTTGTTTTTTTGTTTTAGTTAAGTTTGTCAATTAGTGGGTAAACGAATTTGTGATTAGTTTTAGATTTTTGGGTTTTTTTATGTTCGTCTGCGTTTACGCTTTATGTGATTCTTCGCCAATAACTTATTGCGCTTTTATTTAAAGAATGATGTTACTTACCACTTAACCTCGTCGTTCCTGGTTCAATTTTACGTCACTTTAACTTTGATCAAGTGAAATTTGAGACTGGAACCAGTTCACATATTCTGACGCTTATGAAGAGGTTTCGGTGCGTAATTTTTCTTGATTAAAGTCTTTAATTGTATTTTAGTTAAAGCCTTTAATTTCTATAAACCTTTAATATGGAGTAAAAATAATTTAGATAATACCTTAGAACGCATAATAATGCGTCCTAAAATTGCGAAATTAGCACTAAATAATTTCAATAAATAAGGTATCATGGCTGCCTTAAGCCGTCCTATAGCTACGAAATGAAAAAATGTTGCATTACCAAAAACTGACACAAGTTGTTGTGTAATATTTTGATTTGTGTAAGCACTATTCACATATGTAAGCTAAGCTATATTTAAGTGTTAAACAATTTTGTTTGATTGAGATGAGTTTTTAAGCTATTGGATTGCTTCTATCGCGGGCCTTGAGCGTGGAGACCGAATCCAGAAATTCCGTAACGAAAATAACCTAACGCCCCCCACTCCGACCGGCACAGCGGTGAAACTTTTTAGTTTTGCGATCTATCGATGAATAACAGAACTTTTAATAATTGGTTGTATCGGCGTTACTGCGCATGCGTAATCCCCCTCTTCGCCCCACAATCTAGTGACTCATGCCTGTTTATGCAATAGCTTTACCGTGGCAGTCTCCGAGTGCCACACATCTTTTTTTATTGAAATATTACCGAGTAGTAAAGAGGGTGCTGAGGTGGAGTAAGCGGGTCTGGTGGCAAAAGTTTTCTTGAAATGAAAGCGCAGTTATTAGTAGCTTAGTTATTTTGTAATGAAGAGTGTTTAGTAATTAATGTAAAGCACAATAATTGCTTTGGTGTAATAAATCCAGAAAAATTAAATATTTCTAAGATGGGTTTGTCTAATTTGAATTTTTCCTTTTTTTGTTTTTTTTTGTTAATGATCGTGAATGTAGTAGTTTTTGTATTTGTAAGTGTGGAGTTATAATAATGAAAAAAAATTAATTAAAAAAATATTATAAAGATGTAATAGTTATTATGGATATTACATATCTAAGCTAATATAAAGTTCTTTTGAGTGTTTAACTCAATGGTGAAAAGTCGCTCAATTCGTATTATTTTACGCTTTTTATGCACGTTAGTAAAATATAACTATTTCCTTTTTTATGGCATTGGAAGGCAAACAGGCATTGCCACGTCTGTATTTTCATAGGCAATGTATATTTTTCGCTATCAGGAGATCGGTCTGCTTCCAATCCCGTAAAAAAGAAAACGGATAAAATAACAATATGAAGTAAGTACATTGTTCATAATCGTTGTAACTCCACACAATTTGGGTCAAGCTTGAATGCTGTGTACAGTCACGAAGAAAAAGCTTCTCGATATAAATAAAGCACCCAATGGCACTTGACTTTTGTTTTATTGTTTCTCTGATCGCTTTGGGTTTTCTTTGTCATGAACCTTTTCCTGACAAAGATAATTTGATTATCTATCAAAGGTTTGTAACTCGCTGTTGCAGGCCACTAAACACCTAATCTGGCAGACAGCTCTCTTGAGACTCAATCGTTGCCTTTAGACACCATAGATTGTTACGGCCTCGTTGGTTGAGGTGTCAGCTTACATGCCATGACTAACCGCGAAGCTCGGGTCCGATTCCTGGCGGGCCTGGAATTTGTGTGATGGATTTATGCCAACTGAGACCGAGATGTTGGGCCTCGAGAAAAGTAACTTTACCCAACTTATCCTCTATACCGGAACAAGCCAACAGCAAGCACTGACGTTATAGCGGCAGGAATAGGTAAGGCGGTGGTACCTATCCGGGCGGGTCGCTGCGAAACTACGACCTAGTCAGATTTAACGGTATTACGAGCTGCCTGGCAGGAAGGCAGATGGTCTATTCTTCAAAGGAGCCCGGACCAACGCGGGTAAAATTTCCGTGTATTTCCGGGTGTGAATGCTTATTAAATTTATAATGGTATCTTTGAGTAAAACTCATAATGGTGGACAAATGTCTATGTTATTATACATATAAAACTTACGCTTGAATCACCCTAATAAAAAATCTGCAACAAAATCTGTTGTGTAATTTTAAAGATCTAAGCATACATAGAGACAGGCAGCGGAAAGCGACTTTGGTTTAAACTATGTAATGATAAATTGCTTAATTTGGAATTCCAGGGATATTTAGTTTTATATCTTACTAGAGCGTCACAACCTCGGATAAAATGCCACGTTTGCAAGTTTACTGGCTACACCACTTAGAGCACGATGATCAACATTGTCGATATGGCGATAGGAAAATATAAATAAAAGAAAATAAAAATCACTGGATTATCCTATTAGAAAGCGATGTGACCTTGAGCCTAAGAACTCACGCAGCGGTTTTTATCCGCGCCCGCGGCGGTTGCGGGTCCGCAGGTTCTGTAAAAAGGATATATATGCAAAAAGTAAAAGCACTTTTCACGATGCGTTTTACACCCGCAGTGCTTGCGGAACTGTACAAGTTTGCGAAAGATGATTTTAAACCACGACGGCTGTATGATCGCACAATTACCGATCTCTCTAGTTTTTAAATTAAACCGCAGCTCCGCGACCGCGGCGGGCGCGGATAAAAACCGCTGCGTGAGTTCTTAGGCTTCCTTAAGCCTTCATCGCCTTCTAATAGGATAATCCAGTGATTTTTATTTTCTTTTATTTATATTTTCCTATCGCCATATCGACAATGTTGATCATCGTGCTCTAAGTGGTGGTGAGTTCTTAGGCGAATTCAGCCACGCTAAAAACATTAATAATATGTTAACGATATTTTAAGAACACACAAAACCAATCACGCGTAAAACCATCGTGAAAAAACTTACACATTTTTATCATTTATAAAATGTCATTTCACTTATAATGGAAGCAAAGACGTAACGTGTAATTCAATAATAGAATACGCTGTAAGCATCTGTAGAATATTGTTGGGGGAGCTGGGAATGATTTCTTTGCCGTAAATAACATTTACAGTCTCGCCGTGAAAATATTACGTCTTAAAAACGAGCTTCACAGGTAAAGCCGCGTTTGCATGGTAATATTTTTTTTTATTTTCAACAGATCAATAGGAAAAAAGAAAGATAAGAAATGTCACTTTTACACAAATACTTATCCCCCGACCGAAAATGAGGTGTGTTATAAGTTTGACGTCTTGGTGTAAGGTGTGTCTGTGCCATCATAACTTTTAAACGGATGAACCGATTCAGTTTAATTTTTGTAACGCTGTATGTTCGAGATGATCCGTGGCTACTTACACAAAGGTTTTTGCGGATGCTATTGAGCATTTTTAGTTTTAGCAATATTTCTATATTTTTATTTTTTAATTAAACTTCCTGACCGAGCGCACTTCGTACCGCACTAATTTGGTAACGTACCATCAGCAGCGCCACCTACTGGGTCCAATTGTATTTTGAAACCATACAATATAAGCCTGAAATTTCAGTCAAATCGGTTCAGCCATTTAAGGTGAGTAAGGTGACATATGTATGTATAGATAAATAACGTGTTAAATAACCAATATTCTTATTTATATCTCTCGTAAATTACCAATTAGTGTCAATAGTATAAAAGTGTAGAACATTTTAATAATAATAATAATATCTTTATTGTACACAAAACGTTATCACAAGCATGAACATAAAGATAATACAGTACAATGGGCGAGCTTATCTCCAGCAACAGAGATTTCTACCAGCTGACCCGTAAAAAGGAAAAACAGCAACAAACATAAACGTAGACAAATGTAGATACACGATTTGTTGACTATGAAATACTTAACCAAATAATAATAATAAATATATATAAACAAACGTGTAAATATATACATAAACATATACACGATATACATGAACATAAACGTACGTAGATAATGTACATATATATAAGTATACATAATTATATACATAACTAGAAATTCAAAGAAAAAACAGACTACGATTTGTGAGAGATAGTGCTCTTTTAGTAGTTTCTTAAAGACAAATAATGTTTCACTGGCCCGAATTTTATCAGGTAAAGCATTTTACTTGAGATGCGAGTAGTCAAAAGATCTTTCATGAATGGTAATAAGTTTCTAGGTACCCTCAACACTGCAGGCGCTGCACTTGTCGGAAGGCAAAATTTCTTTCAATTGCTAATTAGTAAAGCTTGTATGCTATATGAGGTCAATAATTTTGAGTAAAATTTTGAAACAGCAAAGCTTACCAGTAGATATACTTAACAAATTATCTATAGTATAAAAATGAATACCTGAATGTGTTGCTAAGCGCATAACTTTCGAACGACTTGAACGATTTGACTAATTCTTTTTTTTATTGTGTTAGTTTTTGTTTAGACAAAATCAGGGAAAATTGCAAGGAAAAAGAAAAAAACCTAATTTTTAGCTAAAACGGATACAAATGACTCTTGACGCTCTTTGTGGGAGGCCTATGTCCATCATTGGACGTCCTCCGGCTGTTGATGATGATGCTGATGAAACTGCACGGGTGGAACGAAGTTCGGCGGGACAACTTGTAACACGTACTTGAAAATATCACTTACTAAGCTCTGTGGTCTAGCGGTCCGGGTGTTGGACTTGACTGCATGAGGTCCAGCCAAAGATACTAGGTCCCACAGTATGATAGGTGGCAAGCTTATAGCCAACCCCGGGCAACGTTAATTTGGTTATAATATAGGACGGCAAACAATCTTCCGTAGTTTGTGAAACACCCGTCTCCTATAGATAACCAAGACGTTAACGATGCATTGCCAACCCGAGAATAGTATATGTACCCTCTAAGAGCTACCCTACCCCTCAAACTAGTAATTATAGTAATCGCCTCTGTGGTTGGTTGGTGTGGTTGGTGCGGTCCAAGTGTTGGACTTGACTTCATAAGGTCCCGGGTCGGCCAAGGTAAAGAAAATTGAATTTTTCCAATATTCTAATTAAAAAAAAAATGTTGGTCGGGATTGGAAATGTGACCGGTTGGCGATAGGCTTGCCACCTATCACATTGTGGGACTTAGTGTCTTCGGCTAGCCGTGGGTACTTTGGTTGTACCTCTGCCTACCTCTTCGGGGATATGGGCGTGAAGATACTTATTTACTTACTTACTTATTTATACACATCTTTCCCATGTTGGTCAGGTCTTGTGTAGAAAAGACCATCTGCCTTCCTGCCAGGCAGCTCATAAAGGGGCTAGGAAAGGCTAAATGTGTCTAAGAGCGTCGCCAGCCGATGGCCTAGACCCCATCTAGGCCATCGATACGCCATCTAGCAAGTTGATACGGAGATTGAGAAAAATATACATTGTAGGTTCAATCGGGAGCTTCGTGCCCCTCGACTTTTTGACTTGCCTTGCATTCCCCTCTAAATTGTAGCAAACTAGTAGAAAAATTCTAGAATAATCGATCAAGTCAACTTAAAGACACAAGACTGTTTGCTTTATAATTTTTTTTAAAATCTCTAGGGGAGGACAGCTGCCCCTCTTGCCCCTTGACTACGCCCTTGAATGTGTCATTACAAACAAGATCACAAGCTCGTTCGGGTAGGGATCCTTCGACTTACTATTTCCTGCCGCTATAATGACAGTGTCATGTTTCGATTCGGAGGGTAAGGTAGCCGGTAGACTTACACAAATAGCCTAACATCGTGGCTACGAGACATTGACGTACCTAAATCATCTATGGTGTCTATAGGCCACAGGTTATCTCTTGACTGTTACCATCAGAAGAGTTATTCTGTTTGCTATCCTATCATATAAAACGTTTTTACCGTATTCAGACTAGTACTGAAGCCTGTAAAAAGGTAAAAAGAGAAAAAAATATTACGATGAAATTCATCTCTTAGAGTTTTTGTTGAAACACATAATTTGTTAAAATGTAAAAAAAATATTGAAAAAAAATGAAAATAAAAATGAAAATAAATTTATTTACAGCGAAAACATAGACTACTAGAAAACATATTATTCAGGCACTTAACAAAAAACACGTAATACCTTCTAAAAGGTATCCTATCCTATTAATATTATAAATGCGAAAGTTTGTAAGTATGGATGTATGGATGTTTGTTACTCTTTCACGCTCGAATGGCTGAACGGATTTGTCTGAAATTTGGAAGACATATAGATTTTGACCTGGATTAACATATAGGCTATTTTAAATCCCGATCGCACACCGGGTTTCTGTGAAAACGCGGGCGAAGCCGCAGGTAGCAGCTAGTATTAAATAAAATGAAGTTTTCGAAAACTGAAGCCAAGTAATATCGATTTATCGGCCCCGACACATCCTGTGTATTAAATTTCATGAAAACCATACAATATACAAGAATTGCTCGTTTAAAGATATTAGATAATCAAAACGTGTACATATTTTTAATGCGAGGTCAACGAACAATTACACGGTTCTCCTCGTAGTAAGAGATAACCGTGACCTACCGACACCATAGATGTTATAGGTGCATCGCTGTCTTAATGCTAGGATGAGAGAACTATTGTGCAAGTCTACCGGTTTTCCTACCCTCCAGGCCGGAATTTGACAATCATTATAGCGATAGGAACAGGTAACACTTTGGATCCCTTACCGGGCAAGATGCTGCACTCTACCATCAGTGGTTTTTCGGTACTGACCTATATTTAAACCTGGTCTCGCCTCTTACGATTTGCCTGGCAATAAAGCAGGTGGCCTATTTTAATTAGCAAATCCTGACTGACATATTAGTTATATATTTTTTTCATGTATTATTTTATTTAGGTAGAATAAAAGAAAGAAAATTATTTATTTGCGGAATATGTGTGTACATGTAATGTTACAAAAATATTTAAGCATATCAACATATCCTACCATATTTTGGTGTGCAATATTATTTAATTACATATTCTTTAATTTTAAGCCAGTTATTTATATTTATAACTAGTTTAATAATAGTATAATTAGTTTATTACTAAAACATTTTAAAACTATAATTAAATTTAACACTGTCTACCGTAAACTACCACCGTTTCTAAACCTAGCCAGACAGGAGAAGAAACGTCGAAACAAACTCCTCGGCAACCATAACTTTCATTATATTTGGTTAGTAATTATTACAGTTATTTTACTATAAATTCTTATCTACAAGAAAATCTTTGACACTATAATATGTTTTCTCTAACAACAAGTCAAATATCAAAATTCTAAGCTTCAAAAAACTTTTGCAGCGCCATTGATATGTACAAAATAATTAATAATCCTGAAATTAAATACCGTTCGCAATGTAGCAAAGAATCATCTCGATCGCGGAAGAATCCGTATCGAAATCGGCCTACTCTTTTAGGAGTTATGATGACGAAGACAGAAACACACAGACACTTCAAACTTATGACCATTTCTTTTTCCGACGGGTTTAAAATGAAGAATGTTTTTTTTGTGTAAATTTTTACGTTTATCGTTTTACGCACTAACATATTATACAAACACGCGTCATGGTAATGAAAACGTAGCACGTTTTTTTTGTAGACTTTCTGCGAAAAATTTCTGTACAAATTAAGTGTATAAGCGGCGTTATGTACGGAAACATCAAAGTTATTCTAGAAAGAAATAATTCCGCAGAATTGCTTAGCATTGCTTTTTGTACTGCGCTATTTGAAAGTTAATAAAAAAGAACGATAATCTGTTTGGTGACTTAAATCCGTAATTCTAAAAGTGAGGAATAGGTGATCGTTCCACATAACATGAAGATCCAAACCTTTGAAAATTTTATAAAATGTTGAGTTTCACTACAAATGGTTGCAAAATTTGGATTATTCCATTTTTTTAGGTAACTCCAACTAGTTACCTAAAAAAATGGAACTATCCAGCAATATATAAATATCCCTGGACAAGTTACACAAATTGAATCTAACCCCAAAGATAACAAATTATACGAACGGCTAATGTGTTCTGAGTGTTAGTCAACGATTCTTATAAATAGAAATACCTAAATAGGTACCAGAATAAATTTAATAAATAAAAAGACATGGAAATGCAGACATCTAAATGTTCATCACACAAATGCTTGCCCCGTTGGGAATCGAACGCGAGCCTCGCGGTTGGTTTGTGCAGTAAGGCGAGTACGCAAGCCACTCGACCAATGAGGTAGTCAATATTAGATTAATTCAATACCATGCGATGGGGTCATCACGTAGCAACGCTATGGAGTTTTCTAGAGTATCTCCAATGCACAGAAGATATATTTTTTTTAATTTATTATATATAATATTTAATTAAGGTAAAGCCACAAATTCGTTAACATCAATGTGCCAATAACAATAAAGTATACAAACTATTTTTTAACTTAAGAAGGTAAAAGTTTAATCTTTAATCTCCAACGAATAGTAATGAGTTTCAAGATACCTTCAACACTGCAGACGTTGCGCTTTCAAAACTACCAGAATGCAGAATTTCTTTCATTCGCACCCCCGCTAATTAGAAGTCAAGTTTGTTTCATAAAAATCCGAGAGCTGGATTTTAAATATTTTCTTACTTTAAATCCATTTTGTTTAAGTTCTGAAATACATCACAATATAAATACGTGTAGCAAAAACTTTGGACCCCTTTTTACGAAAATTGCGCAAACGGAGGAGAATGAAATGTGGCATACTTATAGCTTATGCGTAGAAGTGCAGAACGCCAATATTTTTTAATAATAATGCTTATAAAGTGCATTAAATCAATAAATAAAAAATACATTTGACACACAAACAAAATACTGATATAACCGGTCACAGATGGCACACAAACTACATTCATAATGTTTGGAAACAAAGTAGTTGGTCTTGATAAATGAAGATGGCGTTCTTATCAAAAAGATAATTTACAGTAGAACCTTATTTATGTTTGAAAATTATATTTTAATAATTTACATATAATGACTTATAATAACAAATTGTTTTGGTCGTATTTGGACCAATGGGCGACCACTAGTTTTAGTAGATACTACCGGAAAATGTACCGTTTGCGTCCGACTCGCACTTGGCTACTTATGTGTGTTACGGTAAGGTAAGCATTAGTAGTCGGTTTTAGTAACAGTAATCTGTCGTCTTTCATAGACATTAAAATGGTGAACTTAAGAAAATATCTTCAGATAAATCCGGTGAATTATCTTTATGCCCGCTTCCCCAAAAAAACGCAATGGTAGGCAGAAGAACAAGGGTAAAACATAGGTTTGGTAGGTGGCAAACCTTTCGCCAACCGGGAAAATATCCAAACCCGTGCAACGTTTATTAGAAAATTGATAAAACCCATTTTATTTTTGTTGTCTCTGTGGTCTAGCGGTCCAGGTATTGGACTTGACCGCATGGGGTCCCGGGTTTGATTCCCGGGTCGGGCAAAAAATTAAAATTTGGCTGTGCAACAACTTACCCGGGTAGGGCTCCACTGTCTTACCTATTATTGCCGCCATAATCATGTTCCGTTCCGGAGAGTGGGATAGTCGATGGACTTGCACAGTATGCCTAATATCTCGACCACAGGACGGCCAAACTTTTTCCTAGTAAGAAAAAATACTTACAAAGTAAAGCATTACATTATGTTTTACTTATATTAAAGTATCTTTTGTCAATCATTAAAAGTACTAACAATACTCATTTCGATTATATTAATAATGCTAAACTTACTCAACCTAAACTAAAAATATCTTTAAAATTAGGTTTAAATTAGATTAAAATTTCAGTCGAAAGCTGAGAGTACTCGAACTTTCAAAACGCAATATTTTATAATTAACTTCTTAATGTAGTGCACATTAAAACTAATTTGTTTTTATCTTCTGAAAAAAAGTATCTTACATACATATCTTCACACCAAGTCCGTTACAGGGTAGGCAGAGAGTATCGGTTGCCAATCCTCACGGTCCTGGCAAACCTGCCTGGCTTCCTGCACATTCATTGTTATCCTTTTCATACAAACACGCTGGTTTCGGAGAATCTTGACACCACCTTCGGATAACACCCGAGCGATTTGATCGAGGAATGTCAACCTAGGTCTCCCCGGGTCCCTACATCCATATTCGCATTGGATATCTGCTTTGTCAGTAAAGTATCTTCACACTCATATCCTTGAAACAGTAGACAGAGGCACAACCCACGACTAGCCAAAAAAACTAACTTTCCATAATCCGATAGGTGGCAAGCCTATCGCCAACCGGGCACATATCCAATCCCGGGCAACGTTATTTTTTATTAGAAAATTGAAAATATACATTTTCAACGTTTTTTTTTGCTGCCCAACCTGGGACCTCAAGAAATCAAGTCTGATGCCGCATTGATAAACTAAAATAGCAAAATTAACCAATCGGTTTCGGTTTTGCAGCATCTTAATATTAAGTAGAAAGTGTAATATCTTAATTAAGTCACCATAGCCCTCATAATGCTGTAAAAGCGAAACCGGTTGGCTAATTTTGTTGATTTAGAATTAAATATAGTTAAACATATTAAGTGCAATTGTTTTAATAAATTTATATTTACACTAGCTGCCTGATCCGGCTTTGCTCGGATGGTACATTTTTTATAATAAATTGAGATGTAAGCTATCCTATATTTCAAGTTGGATCAAACTGCACATGGTGTGCAAATTTCATTGAAATCGGTTAAGTAGTTTAGAAGTCCATCGCGGACAAATAATGTGACACGTAATTTATATATATTAAGATAAGATAATGGAGTTTCATCAAGTGCCAAGGATACACACACTATAAGGGTGAACTCCAGGCGTTAGCTAGTCGATTACAAATCAGTATGGTATAGCAGGCATCGGGCTCTCCCTCTTTAATAAATCCCTAATTTTTCTTGTCACTCGGTCCATTTTTCACGGCCCTCAGAACGTCAAGGGTCGAAACAACACGTGTTTTTGACCCGCCCTTTTTTGCTCACGTATTTCATTAGGGCTAAAATAAAAAAAATGTTTCGTGAAATATATATTAACAGCTCTTCTTAACAATTGCCTGGAAAAGCTTGAGAATCTAGTTGAATATTGAACTATAACGATTCAGTTATTATGAGATAGTCCATTAAGCCACATAGAACATAATTACCATAAAATCGCTAGAATCAAAAAGGATTGCCTCAAAGAAGTGAATAGTAGACGTAGTATCTTCACGCCCATATCCCCGAATAGGTAGGCAGAGGCACAACAAGGGCACGCAATACCCGAAGACTAGTGTCTCATAATGTGACAGGTGGTAAGCCTGGCCAACCGGGGACATATCCAATCCCGGGCAACATTTCAGAAATTGACAAAACACATTTTGTTTTAGTTTCTATGCTACTTCTCGTCGGTGTATGGTGGAATTCTATTCTTGGCACAACTTATTGATGTCACTGGCACTTTCCAAAATATGTTTTATTATTATCTTCTAGCCAAGCGATTTAACATTTTCCTTTTATTATCCTATCTCGGGATCGAACACGGGACCTCATGAAGTTAAGACTAACACTGGACCGCTAGACCACAGAAGCGATAGAGGCAAAGTAAAGCAAGCTTTTCATAAAAAAAAACATGTTGTGATGGACTGGACTGCTTATGACAGTGAGAAGTGAAGAAGTAAGCGTAAATATGTGGAATAACGGTTTGTTACAAAAATGTTTCGTTACATGTTAAACGTTAACATAAGTATTGTTAGAAAGTTATCTGAAACTTCTTGCCGTTTAGTAATTGATAGTCTTCCAACGTTTTGTCACAATACGTGTATTACCTCCTTACCTATTTCTAGTTTTACAAAGCCTGCACTGGCCATTGTCATGTTCCAGTTTGGGATGGTAGGGCAGACCTAAACGGAAAACTTTGATACCCATACTTTAATTATATCTTGTTGGTAAAAAATACGTCGTTTATAGACACTGCCTAATTAATGTGAATGCTTATGAGGTACACAACATTTTAACACATTACTTTAGTGGCGAAAACCAACGTTTATGAAACAAGAACCTTTAGTTTAGGAAAATTCTAAAATTTTATGAATGTTTTTTACGTTCAAAAGAACATTGATCCCACGCGGTTGAAACCAACCTTTCATTTACCAAATTATTTTAAGTTGCTCATTAATTTCGGCTATTTCAATCCAAAACTACCTTAAAATATATCCCAAAATCACAATCCAAACAAACCTCAGCTAACGATGTTATTCCAATGTTTATTTAGGTCTAAATCTAATTGGCAAATGTTTAGAATTACCAGTAATTGTGTGATTACAGATCGACGCTGATTGGGATAAGTTTATAACTTAAACAAGGTCCGCAAATACGTTGGGTTTGTCTTAGTTGTCTGTTAATTAATACTGGTACTACGCGACTGAAGTGTCTTAAAATTTTAGTCTCTGTCTAAAAACGTAACATTTGAAATCTTAACACAGCCCATTAAGAAACACGGACTAAAATACTCCAATTTCAACCTAGATCATCAACGTTAGTGTAATCTCACTTTAGTCTTTATTTACTAATATGAGAGGACATGGTTTTCCTTTTGCTATCCCCGAAGAGATAAGTAGAAATACAACCAAGGCACCAACGAGAAGACACTAAGTCCTAAAATGTGATGATAGGCGTCAATTCTATCGTCAAGCGAACACATATCCGATCACGAGCAATGGTATTTTTTATTTAATTTTTTTTTATGTTATAGGAAGGCAAACAAACAGACGGATTTCCGGATGGTAAGAAATTCACGCCGCCTAGAGACACCAAAGGTGGTAATGGTGCGTTGCCAACCTGAGGTCGGGATGTTAGGCCTCGAGCAAAAGTAAGTTTACCGGCTACCGTACCCTCCGAACCGGAACACGTCATGACGGAATAGGTAAGGCGGTGGTACCAATGGTGTAATAAAATACATTAAAAAAAACATATCTTCTTTTGGTTGCCTGATCCGGGGATCGAATCGGTCTGTTGAATTTGACTTTGACAAGGTCACACTCAAGAAGTCAAATGTGACAAACCGCTAGATCACAGAGGCGATTAGTTCTGTAAGAAATTGTCAAACATAAAAAAATAACACTCAAATTGAAACCTCTTCGTATTTTCCAATTCGTTTATTAAAAGATATTTTGCAAATGGTGTAACAGTTTGCGATTATTTGTCGCTAAGTTTAATGAATAGTTCCAATTATCCAAGCAATGGTTATTATATCGGTTAATTAATGATAATTCGCTGCTACTATTAAATTAGTCGCCGTAATTGGCTATTGTTCGTGTTATATTACTTGCTGTTATAGTAGTTTTACCCCGTACATTCTAGGTACACTCTACAAAGGAATTTTCTCAAGAATAAGACATAGTTTACTTCCTGTCATATTTCTCCTACTCTGGAACAGTTTCCCGGATGCTACTGCTATAGTAATGTAATATATATGTAAGCTGTGTGTTGACATTGACGAATTCTGGCCTTAGGCAAAAGTGTGAGAAAAAAAGATAAAAAAGTGTCTAAGTCAAACATTTAATTTAATTTACATCAAACTAAAATTTGATTTATATAAATAAGAGAAGGGAAGAGTGGTTTTGTTCATGTAATAAACATTGTAAAATAGGACTACTAAAGTTATAAGTAAAGCATGAACATAATTGTCGATTCTCTATTATAGATTAGTTTTTCTTTAGTTATGTTAGTTTGTAAAACGTATTTTTTGTTTTAATAAATATATTCTCTATTATAGACGCATCACATTGTGTTTTTGCTGAGAAAACCTCCAACAGATATTATATATATTATTCCACATACACATCCTCATGCTAAGTCTCTTACGCGTTAAGAAGAGAGTATAGAGTGGCAAATCACACAATTCTGGCTTCCTCCACATTCATTGCCCTTTTAATACAAGCACGTTTCGGAGACCCTTAATATCAACCTCAGATAGTATCCGATCGATTGATTCTGGAATGCCAACTTAGGTCTCCCCGGGTACCTATATCCATCCCTATTCGCATTGTATATTTGCTTGTATATCTTTCATCTGTCAATCTTTCCCCATGACCAAACCAGCGGGGCGTGTTCTTTCTCATTTTAACACTTTCTTTCTTTTATCGCCTCTGTGGTCTAGCGGTTCGGGTGTTGGACTCTACTGCATGAGGTCCCGGGTTCGAATCCCGGGTTGGCCAATAAAAATAAAATTGGAGATTTTCAATTTTCTAATAAAAAAAATGTTGGTCCAGATTGGAAATGTGCCCCGTTGGCGATAGGCTTGCCACCATTCAGATTGTGGGACTTAGTGTCTTCGGCTAGTCGTGGGTGCCCTGGTTGTGCCTCTGCATACCTCTTCGGGGATATGGGCGTGAAGATACTTTCTTTCAATCCCACTAGCACCAGCAGCCACCCATCTATCCCATAATCTGGTAAAATGACCTTATGACTTATTTCCTTACGTACAACCACATTAAACGCTTTTTCGAGATCCACAAAACCCCAGAAAACCTTCTGGCCCATAACCAAATGAATTTTTGGGATAACGTGTAGCGAAAACACATCTGTACATCTTTTTCCAGACCTCAAATCACCTTCAGCCTCCCACAACACTCCATCGTTCATCCCGTGCGTCGTCCTTTCAACAATTTTTCACACATATGCATTTATACATATAAATACACATACATTTTGGATGCTAAACTGATGAAACCGATGGCCCTGTAACTTGTCCAGTATCTTCATACAAACGCGTGAAAATGCGTTTATGGCTACGAATCTCGGGTTCGATATGCATACGGTATGCTATCATTCGCGGTTGCGCCAAAAAAACGAACTGTCGATGCAATACTGTTTTCCAGGTTTCACTTGCATTATAAAAAAAAGTCTTACTCTTTGAGTGTACGTAACGTTCAATAAAACAAATTGCTCTTATTTCATAGTTATTCCTTAATATTTTAATTTTAAATATTTTAAATTTCAGTGCTAGCATAAATTGATTCTTAAGAGTTTAAGGTAGTACTAGTATTCAAGGTATACATTCACAAGAAGCTTAACATTGCAATCAAATACCCACATCTTCTTTAAAATATCTAGTACCAAGTATGTCTAAAAATATATAGCATCACTAGGAAATTCCTGTGTACAGCATGCACACACGTACTCTCTCTCTCTCTCTCTCTCTCTCTTTGTTTCTCTCACTCACACACAAATTCTTACACACACTTTAAAATTTATAAGACCCTTCTTTTTCCGTTAGTAAATTTGATCCGAAACATCCAAAAACTGGAAAATTGCTACATTTGAAAAAAGGTTAAGAGTTGGTAAGTAAGCAATATAAACCAACTGCTACTGCTAGGAGTAATAAAATTTCGCTTGAAATATAATAATTTTATCATGCGAGTGAGGTCGCGGGTAGCAGTCAACACTCAACACCTAATATTTAATGTATTCTGCGCAGAAATGGTAACAAGAAGACCTTTTCAACTAGACAAAGTGTCCTGAAATAGATCCTACTCGTACAGAGTTTAGAAACTGTAATATCGCGATGATGGATTTGCGCGACTTATGTGTTACCTACTACTCTTACATTATGTGTTACATACTCTCTGCCTACCCCGTAAGGGACTTGGCGTGAAGATATGTATGTATGTGTTACTTAGAATCTGTAGCATCAAACATCGCTTGTTCGTTACAAATGTACAATTGAAATGGCTTTTGTGTAATTTATATTGTTGGCTTTTAGTGAAATTTCATATGACAAACCGCTTTCGCATAAATTGCAATTGAAATTTAATAGCATTTTAAACAGCTCACTATAAAATTATTTCAATAAAAATGTTATGCTGCAATACAGTGTAGGTAAATAACGTTGCCCGGTATAGGATATGTGTCCGGTTGGCGATAGGCGTTCCACTTATCACACAATGAGACTTAATGTCTTTGGCTAGTCGTGAGTGCCCTGGTTGTGCCTCTGCCTACATATTCGGCGATATGGGCATGAAGGTACTTTACAGTGTAGGTTTTTTAATAAGCACATGACAATTTTGATGGTAAGAGGCAACTGTGACAGATGTTAGAGGTGCGTTATTATCCTCAAGCCGCTATGTAAGGCCTACTGTGCAAGTCTATCGGCTACCCCTCGGTCCAAACCGAAACATGACAGGACTATGATGGCAGAAATAGGTAAAGCGGTGCAACCTTAGCCGGGCAAGTTACTAGGTAGCACTCGATCAGCAGTGGTTTATTAGTAATAAATTAACTTAACCAGTTAATTTATATTACCCATGTTTGCCTATCGCCACAGGTAAAAGTATAAGTTTTTAGCAACCCTAAACGGCTTTGTATCGAGTTATAATAAAGGGGGATTAATTAAGTATCCTTATCTTTTACATGCATATTTCATAATAAACTTCGTGTATAAAACTTGAGGTAATATCACAGTGTTTGTCAGTTTTATATCAACAAAGGAGCTTTGAAAACTCGTATAGCACGAAAGTAGTATGAGGGTTTATTGGACAGGCACAGAGAAAATTAAGGCACCGGCGGGCGGGTAACTGAAACAATCACTTTGTTGCAGGTTCGTGCTGCGTTTGAATTGTGTACTGTGCAAGTCAAAAGTAATGATAAAGTATACGTAAGAAGATAGGTAAATCGATTACTAGATATATTTTTAGGTGTAACAAGCATATATAAGCAAACATAGCCACAGACAGGGAAAGCGACTTTGTTTTATTCTAAGTAGTGGTGACTCAACATAAAAGCTGACTGTATTGTTGCTTTGAATTGTGTCCAAATAAGTGCTCGAAATTGTGCCTTTATATTCTAAATTACACAAAAAATCTAACTTAAAATAAAATAGTTTTTATTATTTATTGTTATGCTTTTATATTCTTAATTTTCATATTCCATATTTTTTGGTCAAGTTCAACAACCCGCGCCCGATGACAGCTGAGAACGCCCGGCGTTTTAACGATGTTAACTATGTTTTATGTTTTACTTAATTTTATTTAATACGATTTTTTTTAATGTTTACGTTTTCAAATACGTTTTCTGTCTCTACTTGTCATGCATATGGTTAACTATATTAAAAAAAGATGGTTTAGAAAGGCTAAGGCTTTAAAAGATTTTCTTATGGTGGGTAATACCGAGTGAAAGGTGGACTAAAATTGTCGGACAAACAACACACTATATTACAATAAATAACGAAAAACATTTTTTGTTATTGTATGTCACTTACATTTTTTTACAACTTATCAAAATTTTACATTAAAAGTTTTTTTATGACATTGGAAGGCAAACAAGCAGACGGATTTCCTGATGGTAAGAAATTCACGTCCCTTAGAGATACCAAAGGCTTAATGTATTTTTGTAAATACTTATACATTTTTTTTTCCTTTTACATTTTTGATTACATACTGTTAGACATTATTTACCATAAGTTAGCCATGAGTTTGATTGGATTTATAATTATAAGACCGCACCCTATTTTCAAAATTTTTTTTAGTTAAGTTTACATCTGACCTTATACAAACTTAAATTAAAGATTTTAGTTCTATTCTTCATTACTTAATCTGAACTCTAAAGAAAGCTCTGCCACAGCCTGCATTGGTATACTCGGCGTTGACATTTCGAGTAATGTTCAATTTCGTGGTCATCTAGAGGAGAAAGCTAAAATAGCCTCTAAAAACTTGGTGTGCTCAGTAAAGCGAGACAGTATTTCAAGCCGACCCATCGCTTACAACTATATAAAGCGCAAATTCGGCCTCATATGGGGTACTGTTCTCAACACTGGGTAGGGGCTCCACAGTACCAGCTCCTTCCGTTTGACCGCATTCAACGTAGAGCAATTCATTGTCAATGACCGGGCAATTACCAATCGGCTTGATTCCTTAGCGTTGCGTAGAGATGTTGGGTCACTCAGTGTTCTCTACCGCATCTATCATGGGAAATGCTCTGAGGAGTTGTTTGGTTTAATTCCAGCCGCTGATTTATATTTCATATCATCATCTCGATGCGTGGCGATCTACAACTGTGCGATTCCGAAGACATTTTTTACCCCGTATAACACCTTTGTGGAATCAGTTACCGAGGGCGGTATTCCCAAACCTAGGAACCTTCAAGAAAAGAGTGTACTCATTCCTTGAAGGTCCGCAACGCATTTGTGATACTCCTGGTGTTGCGGATGTCCGTGGGCGTAGGTGATCGTTTTCCATCAGATGACCCACTTGCTCGTTTGCTTCCTCTTTTATATAAAAAAAGAGATAAACTTTTAATTCAAGCACTGTCTTCATTCAAACACCCCGTCTCGTTGGTTTTCTCTCACATCTTTAGTTATTGGGCGTTGCACAAAGAAGCACAAAGTTGAACACCTTTCACCATTAAATTGGAAATGGTTCCTACATTGTAAATGACTTTGAGTTTTGTACTAAAAAGTTTAGTAGTATCACGTCCAAACTTCATATCCAGGTACCTCTTTGTTATCACAGAGAACGTACCAGGCTGTAAAAAGGTTATGT
The DNA here is from genome assembly GCA_002245475.1 of Calephelis virginiensis. Classification (NCBI taxonomy): domain Eukaryota; kingdom Metazoa; phylum Arthropoda; class Insecta; order Lepidoptera; family Riodinidae; genus Calephelis; species Calephelis virginiensis. The sequence continues at coordinate 112,438 of NJDC01058156.1, read as the reverse complement.
GTCACATGTGTGAAATGTAGGTATGTCAGTAAGTATGTATGTTTTCATAAGTTGGTAAAGAAGCAGGTGGAGAAACCAAAGATGTTCCTGCAGTGTAAAGAATATCAAAGATATGAGTGATCCTTTAGTGAGGGAGGGAGGGGAGGGAGGAGAGAGAGAGTGAGAGAGATACAGACAGACACACACACTCACACACACACACACACACACACACACACACACACACACACAGACAACATCTTCATTTATCAAGTTTAGTTTGTGCGCCATCTGCTGTGAAAATATATTTCGTATATGTACCTACCGTACATGACGAAAATAGGTACGTGTCGAAAAGCAGACTACGTGGTAAATAGCCGCGTGACCAGAATACAATGTTTGGACTTGTTCAACATCATTTGCAGTTGAACTAAACTTGTCTGACATGTCTACCTTATCATTTTATGTTTAGAAACAAAAAATACGGGTTTATTTTGGATAAATAGACTGTTTTGGATATTAATGTTAACACAGAAAAACTTCGAGCTATTTTCATCAAATTTATACCTGGGAAGCCTCCTTTGAATTATAAGCTATTTGAAAAAAAAAACACCAAAACCGTTTGATTACCGACGGAGTAATCTCGTAACAAATTCACAAATTCTTTTAGAACTTTCTCCTATTTTAAGTCGGTAAAATTTCCAAAAAACGAACTTTTTAGTACTTGTCCATCATTATTAACAATTGAACTAAAATGCGTTGACAACTTGTTGATAAAAGGGTTTTTTGATAACAAAGACAAGTCTTAGTCAAATATAAGTTAGGTAGGTATATCGCCCCTGTGGTCTAGCGGTCCAGATGGTGGACTTTTTTGCATGTGGTCCTGAGTTCCATTCCCGGTTTGGGCAACAAAAAGAAAATTGGGTTTTTCCAATTTTGTAATAAACGTTTCTCGGGTTACCGGGTGTGCCCGGTTAGCGATAGGCTTGCCACCTATCACATTGTGGGACTTAGTGTCTACGGCTAGTCGTGGGTATCCTGGTTGTGAATCTGCCTACCTTTTCGGAGATATGGGTATGAAGATACTTACTCTTTTACTTTTATAAGTTATACCTATTTTTGGACAATCAGTTTTTAGTCCATCAAAATCCTATCCTATTAATATTATAAATGCGAAAGTTTGTAAGTATGGATGTATGGATGTTTCTCTCTTTCACGCTCGAATGACTGAACGGATTTGTCTGAAATTTGGAAGACAGATAGATTGTGACCTGGATTAACATATAGGCTATTTTTAATCCCGATCGCACACCGGGTTTCTGTGAAAACGCGGGCGAAGCCGCAGGTAGCAGCTAGTATACTAATATTTGTAATTTTTGCCGCTCTATTCATAAATCCTGAGTTTTTGTTATAAAGTAAATAAAATTTTAGGTGTCAGAGTAGTGTGTTTCGTATGTTAGATGATGCAGCGTGACCGTAAGCGAACTACGTGACAGAAGGTGACGTGACGAGAATACGGACTTGTTAGCACTTGTTCAATGTCATTAACTAACAAACTAAAATTCGCTGAGATATTAAGTTTATAATTCTACACGGTTATGGCAATTTAATGTATTTTAGCATCCCGTCCTGGCTTCGGACGGGCGGACATATTTCTATTTTTTCATAAAAATAACGTAACCTATGTTCATCAGTCTATTTCTAATGATAAAAGATTTTTCAAATCGGTCCAGTAGTTTCAGTCAGTAGATCCACCTACCGGGTCCAATTGTATTCTTAAATCGTACAAGAAACCGTCGAAATACTTAAATAAAATTTCAACCCATTCGGTTTATTCGTTTAAAGGTTATGTGAAATAGGTAGGTACAGTACAGTACAGTCTTTTTACCTGTTGTTCCATGGGATTGAGCAATGTGCCGCGGTAAAAAGTATCCCATGTTCATCAGGGATAATGCTTAGTTCCAGAGGTAAAAAAAGTGGGTGTGTGTACTTATGTACACGCGTTAGAAGTTATACTTCTTCGGCGTAATAAGATAAAAATCTTTTTAAAAACTAAAATGTTATCTATAGCTAACTTCATAGCTAACTTCATCATGTCGGTTTTTCGTGACGGTGTGCGTGCGCATCGTAAAAATTTACCCTCATTATATTTTCCTAACGCGCCAAAAGAAGTATAACTTCAAAAAGTTTCAATACTAGCCTATACAGACTAAAAATCAAATATTTTCTTTTTATACTATTATATAACACAATATTCTATACAAATGTAATGTCCTATTTTATTTAAACGGGTAGAAAGGTACACCAATGTGTAAATGTAAAATGTATAAAAGTATTATCGTAATTATAATAGTAAAGATGTATAGTGTCGCAGTTTTTTATAAATATTAATAAGTTCTTTAATATTATAGATCAAATTTTTGTCCTATCATTAACAATTTCCGAAGCGTATGCGACGAAAGACATTTTATAGCTAATTTTTTTACAATTTGTGTCAAACTATTGAAGTTTTAGTAGGGACCCATATTTTTTTCTAGTTACTAATAATATATGCAATGTTCATCAGAGATAATATAGGCTCATGGTGAAAGATTTTTTTTCAAATTGGTCCAGTAGTTTCAAGAGCCTATTCAATACAAACAAACAATTAAATCTTTCCTCTTTCTTATTAGTGTAGATAAATACATGCATACATATCTTCACGCTAAGTCCCTTACGGGGTAGGCAGAGAGTATCGAGTGCCAGACCTCACGATCCTGAAGATAAATTGTAATTAAAAAATATTTTCCACGCAGTTATCCTAAATCATTTTAGCCATTAGGCTAAGTCGGCAGAGCGAATTTTTACTTCATGATTTTTCCCGCCATTTAATCTTATTCGAGTATCCGCACTGACTATGAATTGCGCGAAAAAAATATTCCGTCTCGAGAAAAAACTGCATGGTGAAAATTCGCAGTGTGGACTAGGTCTTACAGTGTTAAGTTATAAAACCTTAGTCAATTTTATCAATCAAGTAAAACTGTTTTGCTCGTGAAACATGATTACTCTAGAGGTTTCATAAGTATACTTTAAAAAAAAATTCCGTCGATGCCTTGTTATATCGGTACTAAATAATGAAGAGCATAAAAACAATGAACTAGGTGATAGTTAAATAAAAAAAAAACACCATTTAAAGATCTTCATCATCTCAAGTCTTCTTAAACCGCCTTGGTGTAGGCCTCCTTCAACTTTCTCCATTTTTTCCTATCTTGGGCTGTCTGAAGCCAATTTTTGCCCACTATTCTTTTGATGTCGTCTATCCATCGCATCTGGGGTCTTCCTACGGGTCTTTTGTATCCCCACGGTCTCCACTCCAATAGGGTTCTGCACCACGAGTCTGGCTTCCGGGCTATATGGCCTGCCCATTGCCACTTCAGCTTGGCCACTCTTTTTATTATGTCGGCGACTTTGCTTTGCTTCCTTAGCCACTTATTTGTCTTGCTGTCGTTAAGAGTTCTTCCTACCAGCTTACGTTCCATCACCCTTTGGGTAACTATTAATTTTTGAAGGATTTCCTTGGTAGTTACCCAAGTTTCTGCTCCGTATGTAAGAACTGGTAGGACGCACTGGTTGAATATTCGTGCTTTTTGCTCAGTGGTAAGGTTCATTTTGAAATCAAAGTCCATTTTTGTAAAGGCAGCCCAGCCGAGGCGTATACTCCTACTCACTTCTGTACCCTGGTTCTCCTTCCCCATTTTGATCTCTTGAAAGATTTTAATAAGTGCAAATCTATGAGATAGTTCAACAATTTAGTCGTGAAGCATCAATAACAGCACATTAAACATATTTTGTATGAAAGTCTATCGATTTCGAAGTTAGGACCTACAAATTGTGTGTATAAATTGACGATGGAAAATTGATGTTGAATAAAGTTGTTGCTTGCGAAGTCACGGGCGTAGACAAGTTAGTTATATGATGTAGCGTGTCCGTAAGCGGACTACGTGACAGGAGGTGACGTGACGAGAATGAATACAAACTTGTTGTTGTACATTATTAATAGCTTAGCTTAGTTGGATGACATCTTTTGTCTTGAAATCTGTTTCTGAAATAAAAT
>NJDC01058156.1:94681-108357 GCA_002245475.1 Calephelis virginiensis | reverse complement strand
CACACACACACACACACACACACACACACACACACACACACACACACACACACACACACACACACACACACACACAAACACGTCAAACTTATAACATCCCTATATTTTTGGTCGGGGGTTAAACATAATTAGTGATGTAAGTATTAAGTAAGCATATGGGAGATGAAGAAGCTGACTGCTTGCTAGCAGTAAGGTGTCCCTTTGAATTTTACGCATTACCGCGTATTTTAGACATTTTCTAGTTGTAACTGGATGGAATTGGAACTGTGTTCTTAATACGTAGATGAATACATTATTTGTTTATCCATACTAACCGCTTTTTAATAGTCCGTTATTTCCTTTAATGAACATTTATAATAATTAATGTAGTAAAATCCATGTTTGTCTTATAATCCAGTATAATACTAGTCGTTGTTCTGCCAGATTATATATTATACCAAAGGAATATAGCCCTTAATGTGATTTGAGAAAAGCATTGTTTTTCAAAATACGAACCATACACACATCGTCGTTTAATGATGTCGTGTTCGGTATGCTTTGATCTTGTTTATGTCGTTTGGTTTAAGTCAAGTGAAATAGCGTTTTCTATTGTATGAATATAAAAAAGTAACATCACTACATAGTATAAAACAAAGTAGCTTCCTCTGTCTATATGCCCCTTTGTATGCTTAAATTTTAAAAACTGTGTAACGGATTTTGATGCGCTTTTTATGGTACGTTAAGTGATTGAAGAGAAAGGTTTATATGTATACTTTATACCCGTGCGAAGCAGGGGTGGGCTGCTAGTAAATTATAAAACGTACACATAAGTTATTCTCAGCTTTCGTTTTTCATAAAGATAATTTTATGTTGCATTGAAAAGAAAACAAACAGACAAAATTCCTTCCGATAGAAATACATGTACACCAAACATGTTAACCCATCGTATGCGTAAATTTACAAGTTTTAATATTCTATAAACTAGAACATTACTGTAACAAGTACTGACATTGAGGCTAAAAAAGATTGAAGGTGGTTATGCCCTTCTGAATGAGTAAAACTCAGTCGAAGGTAATTCTAAATGTTCCATAATAAAAACGTAATATATCCAATTGTTTGTTGGTCACCAGCACCTAAAAGTTGATTGTTGAAGTACTAACACTGCTCAACCTATTCCTTGCTTGATTTCCTTGCGTGTCCAAAAATCCCGGTCAAACTATTATGATATTTGTAATGTATGTAGATTGCGGTGGTCAAATTTGGAATTTTCTAAACAGCATTTTTTACCTTTGTCTTATGAATTAGGCCAAGTCCAAATAATAAAAGTTGTCCGATAGTTGCGGCCCGTACCAGCGAGCGGAACTTCGTTATAGTTCGTCTCACATTGAGTTAGTAAACGGATTCTTCTCAAAGCAATAGGGCTGATATCCAAAAAGCTCTTCATCTATTCTTCAGCCCCTTTGTAAGAATCTCTATTGAACTCAACTTATTTCCTACTTTCAAACTTTAAAAGTTGGCAAACTGATATCTAAGTAGCTTTGATACTGCGTATTACTGAATTTGACTGGTTGTACTAAAAGATTATGGTCACATATATTTACATTTCCACTCTTATATTTTCACGCTAACTTCTGTGTGCGGTTAGTAGAGAGGCACAGAGCATAGTACCACGATTCCTACAGACCTAAAAAGCTTCCTTCACATTAATCTTCTCAGCCAGGCAGGTTTGCCAGGATCGTGAAGTTTGGCACTCGATACTCTCTGCAAAAAGAAGTAAATGAGTGAGATGTTCGCCGGATGGTAAGAGAATTCCGTCACCCACAAACAGCTGCAACCAGAGATTTCACAGTTGCAGTAGCCTTAACCTTCTAGAAATGAGTGAACTGTCTAGAATATGTCATGTTCAGTCTAAGAAGCGCCAATGTTGACAATTTTCACAAAACTTATTACCTTACAACCAAATAAGTCATTAAATCTAATTCAAATTTAAAATACATACATAAACTTTGTAACAGTCGCAATGATTCATAGCATATATTGTAGGGTCACTTTCATTCTTGAAATATATCAAAAAATATCTTGAGAAAAATTTTTCAAGTGGGTTAAAAGATATGTGGTAATAAATTGTTTGATGTGCATACAAAGCAAGAAACATATCCTTTTTGCAGTTGGATGGAAAGCTATTTTTCGCAAGATGAATAAACGAGTAGTACTTTAGTTCGAGAACGCAATTAAAACAATTGCTGAATAATAATTGTCCTATCGTGTCTTTATTTTTTTTCATTGACACATGATTAGGTAAAATTTCAAAGCAGGAACTTAGATAGAAATTCGTGTTGTCATGTTTGTGTACGATAGCGCAATAAATGACTTTTGCATTCTACCACATAAATGATAATACTTTCATACTGATAATTAAAGCAATTCGTGCAAATTTATTCCCTAACAATTCCAAAATATCAAAACCGCACAACGTTAATATTCAAGTTTTCACTTCTGCCGGCACTCCCGGAGTGCAACCCGTCGTTTTTTTGATACGTCTGCCTTTTTATAATGTATACTGCCTTAAAAAGTTATTTATAAAGCGATATTGATTTTAACGGAGAAAATCTCGAGGTCAAATCTACTATAGCGAAAATAGCTTATTGTTTTGCTATGTCAGTCACGTCCAACGAGAAAAAGTAATAAGAGAGGAAAAGTTATGGGCAAATATATTAAAATGTTCAGTACTATTCTGTTATGTACATCTTCATGTGTATATTTATTTACCGACATGTACCATCTGCTCAATGGTTAATATTAGCTAATAATTTTATACTAGCTTGGTATTAAATTCGCTTTGGGCCGGTTGCACGACTATAGATTAAATATTCATCTCTGACGGCCGCATTCAGAAACGTCAATTATCTTTTAATCATTCATTGAGTCGATATTTTCGAATAAATTGTAAGTAAACGATAGATTAAAGCTTTATTAACGTCTGCGAGTGCAGACGTTAAGTCGTGAGTTAGTTTTCGAATATAATATAAATCAAGTTATATACATAGCGTTAAATCACCTTTTATATTTTGACGGTTAAGCCTATTATTATACCAACTCCAAAAAAGAGGAGGTTTTCAATTCGAATGCAAATATGTTTCTTTGTATGTTTGTTACACGAATAACAATCCGGTAACTTGAATTTGACAGTCCTTTTCTTAAAAGATAACTGAATGGTCTCCTGGAAATGGTTTTATCAACATGCTATTATTAGTCTTAAATTATAATAATGCATAAATTTTCGTTTATTTTGACGACATTATTTTTAATATTGTCAAGATAGACAAAAATGTATGCATTATTTGTACAAGTGTAACATAAAATCACTAGTCCGATCATGACGAGTGTTTTTTGAGTTTTTTGAGCATTTTCGAGTTAATAATTTCAAGGTTCGTTGCCAACCTGTGATGGTAATGTAAAACTCATTACGTGAGTTTGTCAACCGGTTATCTTACTGACTAAATCAGTAAATAAATAAATATCACTGGACAAGTTACACAAATTGAATCTCACCCGAAAGTAAGCAAATTATATGCTTGTTTTTTGGGTGTTAGTCAACGATTCTAATACATAGAAATACTTAAATAGATATCTGAATAAATTTAATAAATTATAATAATTAATAAATCTAAATGTTCGTCACACAAATGTCGTCGGGAATAGAACCCGAGCCTCGCGGATGATCGGTGTAGTTATGCGTGTACGCTAACCTCTCGACCAACGAGGCGGTCAATGTTAATGATGTCGTCAAGATCTGTCTATCATGCATGAAATGTATGCATTTCAAGCTTTACCAGAAATTAGTAAGTACGTATATATTATATTGTCTTTGGTAAAAAAAAGTATCTTCACGCCCATATAACCGAAGACTTAGACAGAGGCACAACTAGGGCACCCTCGACTAGCCGAAGACACTAAGCCCCACAATGTGATAGGCATGTCGCCAACTGGGCACACATCCAATCCTGGGCAACATTATTTTATTACAAAACTGAAAATGTTCATTTTCCAATTTTCTTTTGTTGCCCGACCCGGGAGTCGAACCCGGGACCTCAAGAAGTCAATCCCGGCGTTGGACCCCTAGTCTAGGGGTAGTCTGTAGTCACAGAATCGATTGTCTTTGGTATTACACAAAAACCAGTAGTCGGATCTTATAAAAAACAGAGGTCACCGAATAATTATTAATGAATCACACATTTTTGACTAAAATGTATATATTATTATTTTTTAGCACTCAAAATAATTAACGGAAATTTGATAACATGTATGTGAGACTATCTTGGAATTATTTTCTGTCTCTTGAAAAAATAATTAAGAATTATCAAACCGCGCCGCGGTACGTAATGAAACCGTTGGCATTGATATTTTCTTTTTTACATTACATTATTAAGATTAAAGTATGCTCAAGCAGAGCCCTTACCATAAGCTTACATTTTGGCAAGTTCACTATACTCGCTACCGTCTCTGCAAATTATTTGTATGAACATTTCGAACAGCGCCTCTATTGGTAACTAAGAGAAACATATTTTTAGACCAAAAGTATCATATTTTCCATACGTAACTTACCGAACGTAATCTATAACAACTCATGGTAAAGGCTCAGAAGTATAAGCGCAATGAAACTGTCGTTTAAAATTATTATTAGTCCACGCCATATTCCAGAAAGAAAGAAAAAGCTACAACCAAAGCAACTTTTAGAATTTTACAAGTGCAGTCAGCATAATCAAGTACTTTTGGAACCTCCACTTTTTCTATCAATGATCTTAGCGTCAATGCTTGTCTAACTTAGATTGAGAAAACCGGATAACCAGTCAACTTACTCATGAAATAAGTTTAACAGTCCTCTTGTCGGTAGACACCATTACTTTATTATCAACAGGAAACTCGCCAACTTATTTGACTTCCAATTTCAACAAAATGTTTTTACTATGTACTAGCCGAACCGGCGAACTTCCCATCGTATTAGCAGCTACTAACAGTTCGTAAAAAGAAATTATAGTATTGTTTTCCCGTATGTCTTCCCGTGTTGGTCTGAGCTCCTTTGCAGAATAGACCATCTTGCCAGGCAGCTCGTAAAAGGCAAATATAGGCTTACTATTGCTAACTAACACCGTGACATCTGACTAGGTGGTAGAGTTTCGCAGCGACTACCCGGATTGGTACCACCGCCTTACCTCAGGTTGACAACGCATCATTGCCACCTTTGGTGTCTCTAGGCGGCGTGAATTTCTTACCATCAGGAAATCCGTCTGCTTGTTAGCCTTCCAATATCATAAAAAAAATCGTGTTTCCTATTTTCCCTTTTTTCATGTTTTCTCTGCATATGATCCTACTCCTAACAAAACAACAAAATCTAACACACCGAAAAAAATAGCACAAATAGGTCCTTCCGTTCTGGTGGTAATTTTTAGGTGAATGGATAAATTACAGTGTCGCTTCCTTTCAATCCATAACCTTTTCTGTAAATTGAAACAAACCAACAGCCTGTTCCTTAATTTGACAATGATACAGTATAGCATAAAAGTAATATCCGATGTTATTAATATGTAAGAGAGACATAACAGTACTCTGAATTGGTTTAACTTCATTCTCCCCCAGACGAAGAATCGAATCACAGATTGAGAATAATTTCACCATCATAAGAGGGTAGATGCAATTTGTATGTAAATTGGGATATCAACTCATATTTTATCATTCACTCAAATTTAGTCCTTAACCTGGTGTATTTAAATGGAAAAATTGTATGATTCTTAATGAAAAATGAAATTTTTATTAAAATTTCAAGTAGATATTTTTTCATTTTAAAACCTTAATCAAACTTATGAGAGGTTTAGTTGTTTGCAATATGAATGTATTTTGAAAAGTTTTTCCGTAAAAAAAATACATCTTTGGACAAATTACGCAATTGATCAAACACCAAATTTAGAAAATTATAAGTTTTTGTTATGGATATTGAAGTACTTTATAATACCAACAAATATATAGATACTAATTATACAAAATAAATTCAAGGGTATCTCTCTTTTATTTTGAACTAGGAAAGCAAAAAACAGGCAGATTTTCTGAAGAAATACCCCTATTCATAATGTTGAGTTACACATCAAAGTCTTCTTTCTTTCTTTAGTTTTTAAAACTAGCGGTAACATTTGCCGTAATAGTCAAATTAAAATCGGCATTAAGTACGCGATTTAACAAAATCAGGTTTATATTATTAAAATTTCCGCAAAGTAATGCCTAATTCAACAAAATATCTCAACATTAGCCACAAGTCGTCAAAGAAAGTCACGTCAAAGTCTTAAGTAAAGCGGTGGCCTCATTACTCAAGTTAAATAAATGAGATTTGACGGCAACGAGTTCATGCACGATACACTAATTTCTGCATGATTATTTCATTTGTGCCCTTTCACCAAATAAAATCGTACAAAATTCAACCAACTCTTACTAATTTTACTCAATTTAAATACGACATTAAATAATTACGAAAAAACTACGACCCGGGTGGTCGTAGTTTTTTTCGTATTTTTTTTCTCTCGATTGCACCAAAACACTCAATCAAAGCCTAACTTTCAGATGCGAACACAAAAATGGCTATAATTGATGCCATAAACAAGGAAGGTAGTGGTAACTATCCTCACAAAACTATTTCGCTAGTTTTAGTCTCGGTGATAATGGTAAAGAATTGTCACTAGTCTCTTACTAGCTGCATGGCATTTTAAATATTTTTATGGCAAATGTCTTTACGAATGGTATGAGAACTAAGCAGCATATAGGCACCATAACTATTGTAGGTGCGTGCGCTGTCCTGTGGTCGGAGGCCATTTGTGCAAGTCTACCGGCTACCATTACTCTTCAGGTTGGAAAATGACATGGTCATTATGACAGCAGGAATAGGTAAGGCAGTGGATCCTTAAAGGATAAGGTACTGCACAGCACTCTTCGACCAGTGATCTTGTTGGTAATGACTCGTTTCCCCTTTGCTCCCGTCTTACAAGCTGCCAGACAGGACGGCGTAGCGTCTTTTCTACACAGAGGTACACACACGGGAGGTACTACACAGAGGTCCCGGACAAACACGGGGGAATATTAAAAGAAAAATAGTTGTCCTCTATTCTTCAATCTCTGTCAGTAATCGAATCCGAACCTTATACATAGCTTCATTGAGTGTATATCTTGTCGACAATTGACAAACAAGACAAAACACTAAAGAGACTTCTGCAAGTTTTGATCTCACTGACAAAAAAACAATGTTATCACGTACTAAAACAAAACAAAGTAAAATACAATGCTATATTAAATCGCAGACACTAATAACTGCGATGTTTAAGCTGCAGTTAAATTATGACAATGTTATGAAAGTGATTCCTGTGATATATCTAAAAGTTGACCACTGGCTCTCTCTGAGAAAATCCGGAGAAAAAAGCTAGACTTATTATTTTTCTCTATTTTTAAAATACAGATAAAAATCACATTTGCTTACAGCCATTATTAATAATCAATCCTAATCCAAAAATTGCTGTCCAAGATTGATATTTTGATCCATTTTTATGTTATCGCTTGCCAATAACATATCTGTTGACAGGATAAATATGGCAATTAGGTATTGGATAGGCTGCCGGATACGCAGCAATCTAGATTGCTTGAAATCCATTAGATTGAGATGCATTATTAACATTGGCCGTTAGATACTAGTGCGTTCAGTAATAATTCCCATGAAATTATATCTCCTACATATTCTATCTTGTTATAAATTCTACATAATGTGGGTTGAATGCAATTTTTATAAAGAAGAAAAGTATCTTTACGCCCATATCCCCGAAGAGAGAGGCAGAGGCACAACCAGGGCTAGCCAAAGATACTGAGTCCCATGATGTGATAGATGGCAAGCCTATTGCTAACCAGTCACATATTCAATCCCGAGCAACATTTTTTTATAAGAAAATGTGAAAAACCACATTTTCTTTTTGTTGCCCGACCCGGGAATCAAACCCGGGACCTCATGAAGTCAAGTCCAACACCTGAACCGCTAGAACACAGAGGCGATTCAAATTAAATTTTATAAGTAAATTATAAATTTGCTCATAAAATTGTCTTCTATCTTTGCACGGTGCAAGTAAGTTATTTTAAAAAGTAGGAGAGTTTTTACACGATCTGTTTGATACGTCGTTTACAAATTCCCTTTTAATTTAAATATATCCGGCGGCTGTGACCACGTATCCGGGTTCGGCTAAATTAAGCCGGTTCCACCTAATTTAACCGGACCTAATAACCGAACCGGACAAGGATATTGCGAATGTTTTTACGTTTCGACTGTCTCGGATAATACGATGAAACAAATTTTATCTTACTTATGTGAAGAAGCCTACGCCCACCGTTTTGTTTGCGTTGTCTTAAAGCGCCTGAAATTATATTTTATTTTAAGAAATCTTCACTTTTTACTTTTTGTACGTAGAAGCGTCTCCGCAAACTAGATCTCTTTCTTGGATATTGCTCTTGTCTGTGAAGCAATCTTTATTCTAATATCTTCTTTTTTTTTTGGAACGAAGTTCCTTATTGCGCGTTGTGAAAGGGAGCTAGACGGAAAAATTCTTACGAAAATGTTGTCACGACAGTTTTTGCTCTGTCCCGGGTTCGAATCCCGGGTTAAGCATTTTTTTTAATTTTTTTTTTCATGTTTATCTGTCTCTCTCTCTCTCTCTCTCTCTCTCTATAAGAGAGATAGAGTTAGAGATACTAGAGATTGATAGAGATTGAGAGAGAGAGGGGGGGAGAGAGAACTTCGTTCCATCCGGGTGTCTCTTGACACCTCTCAACTTTTTTATATTTATTTTTGTAGTTCTTTCTGTGTCTGTGAGAATGGTAAAAGAAAATGGATGTAATGGTCGAATACCAAATTTGGCCGGTCCAATACCAAAACCTCCTCCTGTTTTCTATGGTAACTGTAAGTTCTTTCTTTATTCAAATGGACTATAAAAGTGGCACTTGTGTGCGCGGACATTTTTATAAACTACCACCGGATCGGAATCGCGGTCACACACTGAGAAGACCCGACGAAAGAAAAACCAAGCTTATTTTTTTTTTAAAACCAATTGTAACATTCAAAACATGTTCTTTCCAACAACATTTAATTTTTTTTTATTTTATTTCTATGCACGACATTGTTTTAGATATATGTAGGTTGTGTAGATAGTTTTTTTTATAATATTGGAAGGCAAACAAGCAGACGGATTTCCTTGTGGTAAGAAATTCACACCGCCAAGAGATAGCAAAAATGGAAATGGTGCTTTGCCAAGGTAGGAAAGTTAGACCTCGAGCAAAAGCAAGTTTAGCAGTTACTTTATCCTCCGAACCGGAATACATTAACGGCAAGTATTGACGTTAAGGCGGCAAGAATGGGTAAGGCGGTGCACTCTACCACCTAGTCAGGTGTCACGGTGTTAATGACGGTGAGCCTGTGCTCGCCTTTAACGAGATGCCTAGCAGGAAATCAGAAAGCCTATTCTGCAAAATAGCCTAGGCCAACAAGGGTGAACTTTTTTAAGTTTATATGTTAAAACCCGCTTCTATGTATAACACCACCTAACTTTATGATTTATGTAATAAATAAACTGTTAGCGTGTGAAGATTTCAGGATAGTTAAATATTACATTATTTTAAAACATTTTTCTGATACACACACACACACACACACGCACACATACACGAACGCACGCACACACACACCACACACACACACACACACACACACACACACACACACTCACACTCACGCATGCAACCTTCAAGATTGCTTATATTAGTAAATGTTATTTATTCTCTTTGGAACAACTTCTGTTTGTTTTCCGGAGATGGCGTTAATAACTGCGACACAGTCTCTGTCTCAGTTATTATCGTTGCAACATGTTGTAATTGTATAACTGTTTCAGTTACAAATAAATATTTCCATTTTTTGAATTTAAATTTTCAATATGCAATATATGTATTTCTTTAACTCTTTCTATGTGGGGAAAGAAATAGTTATAAGAAAACAATTAACAAAATTATAATGTCAAAGGATTTGTTACAAAGTAAATTCTCCATCAATAATATTAACTGTATATCTAGGTTCCACGAAAGTTTTAATGTGTTTGTAACTTTTCAAAAGTTGTTTCGGCTGGTATAAGCGTAGCATGAATATGACAAATTAATTCTAACAATAATTTGTCAGGAATCAGATTTGCACACAAAAATGTAGTTACTTCTTTAACTAACTTAATTTCACACTAAAACCTTTGCTTTCGGATTGGTTACCTAATTTATTTTCCTCCTAATACAGGAATTATATATGAACAGCAAATAAATAAAGACAATTATTCGTTAATCGTCACTGCAATAAATTTTGTCCATTTTGTTTAGCCATAAATTTTATTTTAACTACTATAAAAGATAATAATATTGTGTAACGAAAATGCTAGTAACACTATTACTCACCTGTGCACCTTTTTTAAGTACTAAATAAAAAATTTGCGAGAAAGTCTAGCCCATTGAGTATTTTAGCCGGAACTTCCAATCTAGTCGTAAGAGTTTAGAAGTATATAGAATCGTCACAAGAACTGCTGTCTGGTCTTTGTATTAGTTTTACTTTACAAAGATTTTTCTATTTAACAGTTAATTCCAAAAAAATGTTGAGGACTTAGACGTGGGCAACGAAATAATACTCTTCTTCAATGTACAGACACACATCTTCCATTACATTTACAATATTTATAGTTATGATTCTAAGCTATTTATTAAATTAAGTCCACCACATTTTTCTATAATTGAGGAGGCAAACGGGAAACTCCATACCTTGGAGGTTATTTGATCGTCGTCGCGCACTGACATCTGCAACACGAAGAACATCTTACCGAAATTTCAGGAGCGGGTATAATCTTTTTGAAAGTTTCTTCTTCGGTAGTTTCTTTGTTCCCTAAAAGTGTTGTACGACGTAATAAATTGCTTGGTAGAGGATTACTAGGCATCCGGGGTCGTGTAGGTGACCAAATAGGTTAAACCGCCTCATCTTTTCCTGGCGGGTATGAAATCCAAAACTTCCCTTCCAAGGTTTTGTGAGTGCTACGTTTTTTATGCTGTTTATTACAAATACCAACGAAGGCTAATGCTTCAATTTTTTTTCTAAGGCTAATACTTTGTACTATCTGATGAGCCAATAAAAAAACTTAAATTTCAACTAGGGAACGTTAATGTCAAATGATGGATAATCCAATGAATGTCAGAGGCTCAAGTAAGCACAACGTTCACTCTTGACTTCCTTACAAATGGGAGCGATCGTCGACTTCGAATCCGCTGAGTCACGAGCGTAACTAAGGGAAACCAGCGTAATCGCGAATGAGCGCTCCATCGAGCTAACCGACGACAAAAGCTGAAACAGATACAATAAACGTTTAATAGATGTGGCACAGAGCGTTGCGTAATTCTCATTCTTATTTCTATGGCATATGCCAATATAAACCATAAGGGAAAATTATGTATATAATCTAAAGTCAATTGGAATATCCATGGCATTGCACAATGGTGTACATGGCGGTTGCCATTGTCTTGTCCCATGTGGGATGTTATTTTAGCTGGTAGACTTGCAAACGTAGCTTAAGATACCGGCCAGCGTCGCATCACTAAGATAAGGAAAATGAAATCTTACTTTATGTTAACATGAGCAAGAAAGAGTAAGTGCAGTTTGCGGGTCTCGAAAAAGCGTTTGATAGCGTTGTTCGAAAGGAGCTTTGGGAAACTTTGCCAGATTTGTTGTGTTTATATTGTACAGCTTATGTGGACGACTATAATTGCCTTGTGTTGATGTTGATATTAGCGTCAAGCAGGGCTGTTTGTTGCCAGCATGCTTGTTTATCTTGTATTTGAACAAATGCCTTCAAAGTGAGATTTAAGTCAATGTGCTAGACTCGCCTTGTATAATTTTATGCTTACCCCAACGTTATTGTACAGAAGCGAGAGTTAAGTACTTATCACAGAAAAACATTAATGTAGGATAAATGCGGTTGAAATGAGAGTACTACGGAAAATCTGGTGTGTGGCACTCACTGACCGAATTTATAATAGTGAGATACGAGAAAGAGTGGGATTGAAAGAAAGTGTTGGTGCTTAAATGAGAAATGAAAAAGGAACGCGCATGCTCAGCTAGTTCACTCATGTAGAAAGATGTGCAAATTGATTGACAAAACAGATATAGAAAGCGAAAGTGGCACAAAAACCCTTCATTACGTTTAAGATTTTCCATTTGAATCCTATAATCTCGCTTTTAATACAGAAAGACTAATTTTGTACACTACCGTGACAACAGTTCAATGATGAGATACATTTATATTTCTTAGACTAGGTAGATTTATATTTCTTAGACTTTTACCCCGTGTTGGTCCGGGCTCCTTTAAGAATTGACCATCTGCTTTTCTGCCAACCAGTTCGTAAAAGGCGAGCATAGGCTTACCGTCACTAACAATGTGACATCCTACCAGGTGGTAGAGTTTCGCAGCGATTCGTTTGGATTGGTACCACCGCATTACCTATTCCTGTCACCATAACGTCAATGCTTGCTGTAGACGTGTTCCGGTTCAGAGGGTAAGGTAGCCGGTAAACTTGCTTTTGCTCTAGGCCTAAGATCTCGGCCTTAGGTTGGCAGCGTACCATTACCACATTTGGTGTCTCTAGGCGGCCTGAATTTCTTACCATCAGGAAATTCTTCTGCTTGTTAGCCTTCTATTATCATAAAAAAATATTTATTCAGTAACACGGTTTAGTCAGAGGAATTGATACATTTTCGCCGCTTTTCTAGTATCTATATATCCTTGGCATCTAGAAGGTAGAATTGGAAATCACTTAGTCGAGTGTTGCGGCGTCAAGTACTATCGCGTTACTGGTCCTTTGAACTCGGATGTGACGTGAAATAGGTTTATAGGACTGCTGCCGGTGCTGAATAAGAAACTCGACTCTTGTAAAGGATTTAGGTCTATAATAAATCACTATATCAAATGTCGCGGCTGTGTGTGAAATATTCTTGATGACATGATCATATTTTTTAGCATTTTTTCGTATGGGCTTTGCTGTAGAAGAAATTCCTATAAGTCATTCATCAGTATAATTTACAACACGTAAGTAAGTGTATGTACTCGGATTTTGTATAGGCTTAGGTTATTTCCATTTCTTTTTGTGAAATTGGAAGGCAGCAGCAGCAAAAGCAGATATACAACAAAAAGGTGACGCATATTTTAGTAAGAAATACCCGTATCCTGTAGATATTATAATAACTTTGAAACTGGGATGTCAAGTCTCTTGTTTGAGTAAGGTTACCAAGAACCCTACATTTGGTGTATTTAAGGCCCACCACATACGTGGTTGAATGTCAAGCAATTGGCGAAAGAGTTTTGTAATATATGTATATATATATATATATATATATAAATACAATATAAGTTTGTCCCATTAATGTAAATGTAACAATAGAATCTATACTTGCTATCGTCGGCACTTGGTGGAATTCCATTGTACACACACACATTTTTAAGGTAAACACTTGTACTTTTCCACTATACACTTTATTTACACATGTTATGCTATGGCCGACCGGTTTCAGTTTTCACAGCATCATCAGGGCTTTACCGTCAGTAACTTAC
>NJDC01058156.1:80722-94294 GCA_002245475.1 Calephelis virginiensis | reverse complement strand
ATTACTTTAAACACACATCTGATCTGTGTAGACCAGAGGTTCCCAAACTTATTTCATGTAACGCCCACTTTGAAAATCAGTTGTTTTGTAGCGCCCCCCCCCCCTCGTTTTTTTCTTGTCAATAACCTCAATAACATATTTGTTGCGCCTAGTTTTAAAAAAAACATTTTTTTTCAAGATTTATACCGCCCCCCTCTAGGCTTCCAGCGCCCACAAGGGGGCGTTATCGCCCACTTTGGGAAAGGCTGGTGTAGACCTACAGTCTACACAGATCTTCACAAAATTTAGCTAAGAAGCATCTTGATCACGTCAGCTTTTAAATAACAAAAACTCATTAAAATCTATTCGCTGAAGAAGTATGATACCACACACACGCACATGCACGCTCGCACGCACGCGTGCACGCATATACACACACAGACACGTCATGCTTTTTATTATCTAACTACTTATATTGAATAAGAATCAAATACTCGAAAAAATAAAAAAAAAAATCCTGGATTAACTACACAAATTGAATCTAAACCCAAAGTAAGCAAATTGAATCTAACCCCAAAGTAAGCAAATTGAATGCTTGCGTTATAGGTGTTAATCAACGATTCTAATACATAGAGATATTTTATTAGAAATCAGAAAAAAAATATAAAGCACCCAGATCCGGAAATGCAGTCTATCTAAATGTCCATCTCACAAATGCCTGCCCCACCGGGAATCGTACCCGAGCCTAGTTAGGACACGCCTAACCACTCGACCAACAAGATGGTCAAGGGTTATGTTTTTACACTCTTTATGTGTATTTAACCATTAAAAAATATTTACATTTATTTTTCTTTATTACCTCCTAAACAGTTTAGAAGATTTTAACAATTCGATACTGTAGATTTGTATTGAATGTGTAAGTGAAACATTAAATAATACAAAACAAAATGACGACTTTTAATCGCGCTACTATGCGGTTCAATTTTTTTCTTTTATCAAAAAAATCTCTTAAATTTTTTAAGAAGAGCAAAAGTTTTTTAACCCGATATTTTAAACGTCTATCATATTTTCTCAACACGTCTAAATATTACTAGATGTAATTTAATTTCAATTAAAACATTATTCATTTTGCTATGACCTCAAAACTGAACTTCAAACGGAGACCTTTTCCAACCAACATTGGCCATTTCTTAAGAAACAGAGGAGAAGCAGATTTAGTTACACTTTAATAAAGCAAAGTTAGCCATTGAAAAGCGAAAAAGTTTTTAATTAAACCGGTATTGATGTTTCTCTGAAGTTTGGGGGTAAGATTGATTCCAATCAATGTGAAAGGGGTCGCTCAATCAATACGTTTGAGTTTATTGGTCTGTACGAATAGCAATACAAACGCAGTCAGTTTAATTAATTAAATACATATCAAAGATCGATAAAATGGACGTAGATAATAAGAAAAGATAATATAATATGTAATAATATAATAATATAATGTGGATACATTAGATACTTATTGATAGATTATTGTGAATTCATAGGTCTCCAAAGGTATTTATTTGTATGATAATCCTAAAATGAAAAATTTGCTAAATATATCACGTCATGTCAGCTTTTAAAAAAATCGGTCTATCTATTCAAAAGTTGTGATGCCACAGACAGATACGCACACACGCACACACGCACTCACGCACGCATGCACACACACACACACACAAACACACACACACACACACACAAACACACACACACACACACACACACACACACACAAACACATACACAATGCTGCTTTTTGATTTTGAAATTTAATTTTGTAAGCGTACAACCAGTATTTCATCGATATCGTAGTTTGGAAATTCGAATAAAAGGGAAATTATTAACATCAATTATTGACATATTATTTAGAATGCTTAGAGGTTACCTAATCCTTAGAAGCTGATAATTATCCCATATATTTATTGGTCGTGCAATAACTGGAATAGGTTAAGGGGCAGGCTTCGGATTGAACACACTATTTAAGCGTTATCATAGTTGAGCCGACAGTCGTTATTCTGTCTTACAAGGAGTTCTAGACGGTTGTAAACATAGGTTTGCCCGAGTATTTACTCCAAATTTAGTAATAGTCGGAAGATGAAAACAAAGTTTTCTCCAAGGTTACCTTTGTTGGAAGGCGTGTTTACAACCGTCTAGAACACCTCAACTATGAATATTGAAAGCCACTTTTATCTTTCGTAATAACAACCTCCTCCTGATAATAACATGCCATTATTTGCTACTTTCGTTGCATAAAAGTAGAAAAAATATAACATTTTTTTAAAGAAATTTATAAATTACAAAAAAATTTAAAATAGTTTCATCGTTTTTAACACATGCAAAAAATGCTCAGTAAAATTTTGGAATATCAGAATGGAAGTTGAGATACATTTAATTAAAGACACAAACTAAGTAATAACAATTCCTCGCAAGAACCGGAAGCATAAAATATATTACATATATTAACTAGCGGCTCGCCGCGGCTTTGCACGGGTATAAAATATACATATAAACTTTCCTCTTTAAACATTTTATCTATTAAAAAAACGTTTGAAAGATTTAAGCATACAATATAGGGACAGAAAACGCGATTTCGTTTTATACTATATAGTGATGTTACATTTATAGGGATACATAAGTTATATATCGGTATATCAGCTAACCCATTTAAGCGAGCTCTACAGAAATCCAGGGCTTGATATCGCCCACCTGGAACAGCAAAACTAATAAAACATTGATCATTCTTCTTTATACTATAAGCCCAGACGAATATGTATGATTAAACACCCAGTTTTAATACCTAAGTTTAATTACAATTTAATGTCACTTTGGCAACTAATGCTAGGTACAGACCATAAAACAATAGACTACTACTGGAGATTACACTTGTAACAAAAGATGTCAATTTCTATATATTTCTGACTAACTCTACTGTACTGACTGAGTTCTCTTTTTGATAGTCTTGTGATGTCAGTTAACAAAGTTAAAAGAAAAAAAGAGGTCGGTACACTAAAGTGAGTCAGCAACATTTGCAAATGACAGCAGTGCTATGTAACTAAGAGAAGTAGTCTGTATCTTCGTGGTACAGACTAAACAAACAATTGCCTTCGCTTGTGTTTGTTTGATTTTCACAATATTATTTTGCAAAATCATAAATTATAACACAATTCACTTTTTGACTTTAAGTCGTTTCTCAAAGGAACCCCGTTAGTAAACAGGATTAAAAATGACCTTTCTCGAACCATAGAGTACCTACCTGTCCAATTTCTTTCTTAAAATTCATTCTTTTACAGTTTTACTTTAAGATAATCTTTTTTTTATTAATTATTATTTATTATAAATACAACAGCAGCAAATAACGACCCAACTCGTTGATTTTTATTCGCTTAGGTTTGCTTGGTCTGTACCCGGCATAACAAAGTACCATTCATACCATAATCTATCACAAAAGTTGGGAACAATTCAACAATTTCAAAACCAACCATCCAGACCTCTCGTCAGGTACATAGAGTTAATGAACTTTCTGAAAGTTGTCGCTGTCACAGCCGTGTAATATTATTAATAGCGTTCTCTGCGTTCCTTTGCCCCCTAAGGGTGTACACCCTTTGGAATGATCCACTTTGCACCTTAGAAAAAAAAACAATTTTAATTTGCCATTTTAATATAAGAAGTATTTTGTATAATTCAGAGAGCAATCGTGATCAAATTTAGAGTATGATACAGTCCTAAGGACGAACAAAAATTGATATACGTCTAAGTTGACATGGGTTTTTTTAAGTTGAAAGATTACAAGCAAATAGGCCCTACTGATAGTAAGATTAAATGTTACTGGTGTGTTGCTATCTCATCGCTGGAATCTTACGCCACTTGCCCAAGTCTACCGCCTATCCTACCCTCCAACACAGACAGCTGTACAATTCCGAGCTAGCTGCAGAAAAACATTACCACCTAGTATAGTGGCATAGATATTTTGTGAAAATATTAACCATGGCGTCGTATCAAGAGTATTCTAAATGTCTAATATAAGTTGTATATTTTCATATAATCACCTTTTGTAATACATAATTTGAATATATTTTTTTTGTATTTTAAAATAAATATATGGTTAATGACAGTCGAATTTCCACGACTAAACAATAACAATTATAAGTCCCAATAAAGATCTAAGTGGAATAAGTCAGCCCTTATGTACATGAACTGACAAACTTCGAAAGCGTAAGCAAATAGCCATTTGTTGACTAAATTCAAATACGCTTCCTGCGAGTCACCCAATCGATCGTCAGATCTGTCGTCTGTTTATTGTAATGTCTAGTAATGTACGTATTTAACGTCGGTTAAAGTTATAACTAGATTTTACTTCCGAATCCGGTCGTCAAAATGTCATGCTCATTATGGTTGTTTTGATATCAATGCTGTGGCGTATGAAGCAAGAGGCCCTGGTGGAACTAAACTTTCATAATAATAATTTTAGCTCTTCTCCCTTGCTTTCTCTAATTTATGCTTTAACGTGGACAATACCTTAAAGATTACGATGATACTTAGCGAGTTTAGCTACGACGGATAAAATCCATACTTAGAAATGTTTTTCAAAAATACCCTTTATCTAATAGTATCATTTAAATCGAGTTTAAAAAAATTGTTTTATTTACTTTCTGAAGGTTGATGATATTTTCGCTAGTTTAATTAAAGTTGGTTAGGATCCAAGGACTAAGCTTTGGTGGGATGGAGCACAGCACAGCGTAGATCTACCGTAACTACATCACTGCAATGTTAAAATAATCTTGTAAGAATATCTATAAATATAATTAACATTAAATTTTAATGATGCCACATTACCACCCTATGGCAGAAATATTAATCCTCTAACGTAAGATTTTCAAAGGGCTTCCCTATGCTAGTCAAAATGTGAGCGTTTTATTTCAGACAGATATTATTGGCGCGTCACTTATTTTTCTAGTCGAAACATGATAAATGTAAACATTTTATTTCAGACAGATGTTTTTGATGCGTCGATGTCCTGTGGCCAGGACTTAAAGCCTATTGTGGAAGTCTACCGATTACCTAAATCTTCGGACCGGAATATAACATTCTCATTGTGGCGACAAGAATACGTAAAGCAGTATATGATATGCCAGAAAGGCGCTTGGCATAAAGGCAGCTTGGGTACGGGCAATATTGTGCGTCACGTTAGTGTGGATGTTACGTTACCAGGATTAGTTAAGGCAGTGTTTGTGATAGTCTTTATAAAACGCTGTGACCTAGCCAAAATATCGGTGTTATTTGATACAGAGATGCATTTCAAAAGCAGCAGCTGTTACACAGAACTTCACAAAATAAAGTATTAACATACTAAGAAACACGAAGAACAATTTCGTCGTTGATTTTGGAACTCTCTATCTTAATCTAGTAATAAATAATCGAAGCCTAATATGGATGTAATAATTAACAAATACATGAAGATTAATGTATGTAAATTTTGTATTATAATGTGTTCCAGGTATTAGTTTATTGGATGATTGAGAATAAGTTGCCATGGTTACTGACAAAATTAAGATTTACTATAGATATATGATGCCGCCGCAGTATGAGACGTTACTCACAAGAGGCTTTGTAAATCGGGCAGGCAGGCATCGATAAACATACCTCATCGAGTACAAAGAGTATAGTAGAAAAATGTATTTTCCAAATTAATGAAAATTATTATAGTAAAATTAGATGGACAAAAAAAACACAATACTAAGGAAATTAGAGCAAGGGTTTTATCAAATTTATCAAATTACGATTCAACTGACTCACTGTTTTAACGTTACTTTTGATTAATTTCTTACAGCAACTACCAGTCTGACATACTCCGTGATATTGGAGTGCTGACAGTGACCGCCCGGTCTATCAGAGTTTGATTTACAATGCTTTTAGTACCTACTTACAAGTAACATGTTTTTGGTATCTGCTAGAGCGGTTGAATTTTCTGAAAATAAACATTTTAATGACTTTAAAGAACTTAATAAGACTTTAATTGTTGTTTAATGTTGTAGAACACATATATAACATATAAGCAGCCCCTTGTAACGATTTGAGAATAACTTCATTGTTGTTAAATCTTTGATAGAGAGAAATTGCAAAAATGTCCAAAAAATTAGGAATTTTGAAAAACTTAATGACTATTAAAACCTTTTTATAATTTTTGTTTTGAAAATTGTTTGTACAATTATTTGATAAATATTTAAAAGTTTAATGGAATCATCAACTTACGATTTTTTATGTCCGATTAAGTGACTACTTTGTATATTAAGTATATTGTAATTGTTTTACTATGTAAGTGTAAGATAATTTATAAAAAAAGGAGAAAAGAGTGCCTTCACGCCCATATCCCCGAAGGGGTAGGCAGAGGCGGCACAACCAGGGCACCCACGACTAGCCGAAGACACTAACTCCCACAATGTGATAGGTGGCAAGCCTATCGCCAACCGGGCACATAACCAATCCCGAGCAACATTTTTTTATTAGAAAATTGGAAATACCACATTTTCTTTGTGTTGTCCGATCCGATTCGAACCCGGGACCTCATGAAGTCAAGTTCAACACTTGGACCGCTAGAGCACAGAGGCGATTAACAATTTGACGATGATAAGAGTATGATAGAGTACCTTCGTCGAATAAAGAAATTGATTTTGAAATTTTTGGTTTGAAGTGCTAAACTAAAAGCACCTATAACATATTCATTAAGAATTATGTAAACTTATTTAGTCCTTTATCAGTTATCAAAGCATACAACTATACATCACCGAGAACGTGTACAATAATCCGTTGTAATACCGACAACACCTCCCGACAAAGTTTCCATTTAGCTTTGTATGTTCTTGTTTTAAGCCTATGAGTTTGGAAGAGCTTTGTTGTCTAGTCATTTATTATTATTTTATAATTACGCATGTAATAGAGTTTCTTAAGTCTTATAAAAGCTAACTACGCTTGGTATTTTTAAAATAAGTAAGTATCTTCATGCCCATATCCACGAAGAGGTAGGAAGAGGCACAACCAGGTTAAACACGACTAGCCGAAGACTGTGTCCGATGCCGAAGTCCCACATTGTGATAGGTAGCAAGGCTATTGCCAACCGAGCACATACCCAATCCCGGACAACATTTATTTTATTAGAAAATTTAAAGTATGCATTTTTTTCTATTTTTTTCTATTTTTTGTTGCCCGACACGGGGTTCGAACCCGGGACCTAAAGAAGTCAAGTCCGACGCTGGACCGCTAGATCACAGAGGCGATAAAAGTATTTTTAAAAAGTAATGACTTTTTATTAGTCGAAACATTTTTTGTTGTATGTTCTCCGATTACGCAGACGCATGTACTGATTTGGAATTTGTTTTGGCGGAATCTCAGCTATCACCAAACAAGCACCTCTTGATAGTATAAGACAATGGTGGCCTATAGACATCATACATGTTATAGGTTCGTCACTGTCGGCTATCCTAACTCCGGATTGAAAATGATAGTCATTATAGCGGCAGGAATAGGTCAGAGAGTGGATCCCTACCTAGACAAGCTGCGGCAGCACTCTACCACAAGTGGTTTTGTTGGTAATGACCATGACGTATGAACATAATTTATCACATTATTGAGTGCAAATGTTTAAATATTAAAACAAATTAATTATTTATATTAACCTCATGAATAATATGTATATAATAAGGGATAATATTATAAATATGTATGTGAAATCTGGCCACTTGAGAAGTCGAGGGAAGTCATAAAATTTTATTGCCACACTTGAAGATTTTTTTTATTTGCAATCTCGACATTTTCTGTTGACAAACAACGTCTAACGTTTATGGGTTAAAATGTGCCTCCCATTAAATGTAAAGAGGTCATGATTAAAGTCGCAGATATCCGTTATGATAACCGATAAAACGCCTATTCAGGATATCGAAGACTATGTAGACATATACCTAAGTCAAAAAAAGTGAACCTTGGGTTAATCCACTAACTTAATTCCAAAAACGTAAATCATTGGGTTAAATCAGCTTACTTAAGCAATCATGGTCATTTTGGAAGATGATGATTTGTTATTATTATTTCAGAACATGCGGATTAATATACTTGAACATTTGTACTGTTCCACATAAATTTAATAGATTTTTAGTCTACAGGCTTAGTGCATAAGTATTTTAAACCCACATATGACCATGAATCAGAATTGAAATTATAGTTTTTATTTATATAGACCACACAAAAAGAGGGTGGTATCAAGAGTCTCCGAAACTAGCGTGTTTGTATGAAAATGGTAATGAATGGGATGGATCTGTAAGGATCGTGAATTTTGGCACTCGATTATCTCGGCCTAACTCGTAAGGCACTTTGTGTGAAGATATAGAAAACCTACCACGCACCGGTTCGGAACGCGGCTACACATTGAGAATATGTAGCAAAAGAAACTCAGCGGCCTCGTCTTTTTATGATTGTAAAGTTGTACCAAAAGCTACAATAAATTATGTACAATGTACATAGTTCTGAAGATATTTATTGCCGCTGGTTTAATCTAATATCCACCTGCAACGTAAATACAGAAGACTAAATTCCGTCTCACAGAATGGCTAGCATTTTCAAAAAGCTAACCATTGCTCGTCCAATATTACGGCCGTTTCGTAGAATGACCTTTAAATGTTAAATTGGAAAAGCGGAAGCCTTATTCTGAGAGGAAAACAAGTATTTTAAAATATTTTTTTATCTGGAAAAATACACTAGTAACAAACATATATGCTTATAATATGCTTACATACTCATAAAATTAAAATTAAAATCAGTGAACTTAGCTAAAACCTTTCCTTATTTTAGCTAAGAGCAAACTCGATTTCGTCAGCTTTCCAACAAAACATCGTAATCGGACTTTTCATTTAGGAAATATGATGGAACCGACAAACATACGCACACACATATAAACAGATACGTCAAACTTAATAACACCCCTTTTTTACCATCGGAAGTCAAAAAAGAGATATATACACCAGACTGAATCCTTGAACGCAAAGACCCATGCTACTACATATATGTGTTCAAATTATGAAATTCACTACCTCCATCGAGATTGGACCTCGCCAATGTTCAGTAGCAGTAGGCATGGTCAGACTTTACTATTCCCAGTTATATTTAACATTTACCTAGGTGGCACATAGACGACTAAATCCCGTCCACATAGAACAGATAATTTTCAAAAAGCCATCCATTGCTCGTCCAATATTACAGCCATTCCATATGATGACCTTTAAATGTTAAATTGGAAAAGCAAGAAGCTTATTCTGAATGGAAAAGTATTATTTTATTTATGTAACAAACATTGTAAGATTTTGGTAGCTGACTTCAGTCTATGTTGCCAATCGCTTACCCTATCGCCTCTGTTGTCTATCGGCCGGCGTCGGAGTTCACTTCTTGAGGACCTGGGTTCGATCCAAAACAAAAAAATATAAAATGTGTATTTTAGATTTTCTAATAAAAATAATATTGGCTGGGATTTGATATGTGCCCGGTTGGTATTGGGCTTGCTATCTGTCGCATTGTGAAACTTAGTGTATTTGGCTAGTCATGGGTGGACTGCTTGTTCCTCTGCTTTCCCTTCGGAGACATAGGCGTGAAGGTACTTTTTATTAAAGTAATATTTAGATTTTTTTATCTGTTACTGTTGTTTAATACATGCAACTGAATAATCTAACCTGTTACCATCACCGTCTATCTATTACGATAATACACAATGTAGCCGGAACTTCATAAATGCCATTTATACGTTTTACCATTTGCACTAGATAGAAGTTTGTTGTATACACACTTTTCTTCAAATAGTACTAGTGATTTTCCACAATGCACTTTCCGTTACACTTTAGCCAAAAGAAACTTCGGGCTAAAGTATAACGTAAACTGTTGAATAGAATGTATTGAGGAATAGAGCAAGTGCTATTTAAAAAATGTCATAAATTTTTTTCTTTGACACATAGAAAATTCGCACTACGAAATGATGAAACACACTTTCTGATTTTGTATTTTAAGACAGTAAAGACATTCATCCCTGATATTTTACATCTGTTTTTATTCTTAAGAAAAATCAGGAACATATGTGCCATGGCTGTAAGCTCTTTCGGATACAAATGTAAACGGGCTGGTTGCCATTTCCACGAATTTATGTCTGGTGTTCTGCGAGCTCACTTGCCAGTTCATCCAATAAAAAAACAAAACAAAATTTAGAAAATCTTGGTCGACTATGGCTCAAACAGTTTTTTTTAGCTAACGACGTCAAACCATACAAAGTTTGCTAGATATTATGTTTGTGCTATTAAGCCAATTTTTTTCAACACTAACACTATGACATCTGACTAGGTGGTAGAGTTTCGCAGCGACTCACCCGGATTGGTACCACCGCCTTACCTTTTCCTGCCGCCACAACGTCATGACGTGTTCCGGTTTGGAGGGTTAGGTAGCCGGTAAACTTACTTTAGCTCGAGGCCTAACATCCTGACCTCTGGTTGCCAACGCACCATTACCACCTTTGGTGTCTCTAGGCGGCGTGAATTTTTTACCATCAGGTAAACCGTCTGCCTGTTTGGAAGGCTATACTATAAAAAAAACATTACTGGTTACAATTTACAGTTAATTTATAAAATATAAAATTTGTCGTGAGTAAGCGTCGTTGCGAGGTCGTTTTAACTCCGTTTATAATTTCCAGAATATTCCCGCATCAGTTCGGAAGCTATGGCCAGCCCTAAGCCGCTTAGATAGGATTCTGATATTGGGAATCTATCTCCAATAGGCGGTTAGATTTGAACTATACATCATTAACCGATTTGAAAAATGAACTATTACTTGTATTGTGTCGTTTTTCGTGAAAGAAAAAACTCACAACTGTGCCGAAAATTTGTTATCTGTACCAAAATGACAATAAAATCGGTATTGATGCAAAGCAGATACAACACAAAGAAAAACAAAAGTATTTTTAATACGAAAGACTTATATATACTAAAATTCCCTAATAGTTGTATTTTATAGAGCATAATAGTTTAGTATTTTTAATAAGTATTTTTAAACATATAATAGGTATTTAAACACATAAAACATATAACAAGTAATAAGTATTTTTAAACATATTATTTTTGTTAATTATTTGAAATTGATATACTCGTAAGTCTAGATAACGTTCGGTAGGTAATTTGTTTACTTATGGTCTAAAATTTATTTTTCTCTCTTATCAGTAGGAACATTGTTTAAGTTTACTCACAACTAATTTACCAAAGACGCTAGCCAATTCATACGTATCAACTTAAAGGTTATATTGATCATGGTCTCGGCGAGTTAGTATATCTAAATATGTTAATGATGTTTTTTTAAGATATTAGAAGATAAACAAGCAGATGGTAAGAAGTCTATGCCGCCTAGAGACACCAAATGTGGTAAGGGTGCGCTGCCAACCTCAAGCCGGGATGTTAGGCCTCGAGCAAAGGTAATTTTACTGGCTACCTTTCCCTCCAAAACGGAATACGTCCACAGCAAGCACTGACGTTACGTACGGCGGCATGAATAGGTAAGGCGGTGGTACCAAGACGGGCGAGTCGCTGCGAAACTCTACCACCTAGGAGGATGTCACGGTGTTAGTGACATAACAGTGACATAAAAATCGCAACCAAGACTTTATTTAGTAACACGAACACCGGGTCGTTATACCAGATAGACGATATTTATTTCTTGTTGATGCTTTGCCAAATTGAAGCTGGTGGAAAAATCCTCTCGAGTGTTTCAGTGTACCAGCTACCCTACTTTCCAAAACTTAAGTTTATTTTATGATATTGGAAGTCGTTTGCCTTCCAAGCAGACGGATTTTCTGATGGTAAGAAATTCACGCCGCCTAGAGATAGATACCAAAGGTGGTAATGGTGCGTTGTCAACCTGAGGACGGGATATTAAGCCTCAAGCAAAGTAAGTTTACCGGCTACCTAACCTTACGAACCGGAACACGTCAACAGCAAGCTCTGACGTTATTGCCTGCTGGAATAGGTAAGACGGTATCTGTCAGAAAATCTTAGTATTAAAAAACTTCCAATAACGAGATGTGCCCTTAGGGACTCAAATAAAGAATATGCTCTATCAAAAGTTTGTCAGTTTAAATCAGCGTAACGTATTGGAGAACCGGCGCAGCCTCCGTAGGGATTGAGAGGATTATAGGGAGGCCCTTAAGTTTGTTTCGCTGCGCGAACAAGATACCAACACTTCATAAACTGTAATCCAAAATCTAAATTGGAAATAAGGGCGGGGACATGAGCGTATATCAGGCTCCAGCACGTGTTATATTCTGCGTATTTCCAATTAAAGTTGTTCGTCATCAGGCTTAGCATTTTGGGGAATATTCGAAATAAAATAGAACTTCGAGTTCAAAACTTTCGGAAGTAATTTGGACAATAACTTTTAAACATCAATAACATTTTTAGATACTTCTCCGTCTTGGTCCCAAACCCTTTTGAAGTTTGCTTACTAATTTCTGCTAACAGTAGTATCCAAGGAGTAAGAGACGAACAAAGTTGCTACTGACACTACGATCATGGCGAGGTTGTAAAATGTATGATGGGTCATCTATTATTATCACCTTTAACTATTCCTATCGTAAGAACATCAGAACTCGTCGCTGTCATGTTCTGGGTTCAATGGTAAGTGAACTGTTCATTTTGTGTAACATACCTAACGTACGTATAAGGCACTATCTCACATAAGAGATGTAAGTAATAGCTTATGACAGAATGAATAAATAAGACGGTAGTCGGTACTTATCCAAATCACGGTAATATTATCTATACAGTATTGTAACTCGGCTGTATCCTTGAAATAAGTGCCTACAGAAGCGCGGTACGTAAGCATGAGATAGGTCTGTCTCTGTCGCCTACCAACAGTACCTACCTATGTAGTTTTGAGATTGTAAATTTATTACTTTTATTTATTAGCACTAATAGGTACTTAGTAACAATTTAAAATATTAATATGATTACTAAAATACTTTGTGAGTTGAATAGAAGGTGTGCAATAAAAATAAAAGTGCAAATTTTTTTGATTGACAGATTTAATTAAAAAACCATGATTATGTATGTGACTTTATTACAAATCGGTGCTATAAATATGCGACCGAAAAATATTTATGCCTTAACTGAGATGTACGAAATGCTTTGTTATTATATTTGAGTGTATAAAAAATCCTCATTCGAATATAAAGTGTGATGTAAAATTGTTTTGGCAAACATAGACAAGGAGGAGAAAAAGGAATATATTTCACTTGATTATAGATAGGTACCTGAAGCTACTTTACAATTTATATATTTAGTTTTAAGTGAAGTTCGGAATATAGCCTCCATTTTGTCTATATATTTCACGACATCATCGCTGGGTACAATTAAAAAGTTTGCGAAGTATTCTTACTATAGTCCCGGTACCTTAAATAATCTATAATCTAAAAAAGCAATCTCTGGGTGCGTTATTGAGGAATTCGAGGAATTTATGCAACTAAAAACAGTACAATATATTCTACTTGCCATGTTA
>NJDC01058156.1:56614-80482 GCA_002245475.1 Calephelis virginiensis | reverse complement strand
TTCTACTTGTCATGTTAAATAGCTACTTGTGCCTATTTCGAGTAAAAATTCCCGCAGTTACAGATTGAAAACCAGCACACCGTCCGTTCGTCAATGCGGCACACTCGCCGCATGTAGCATGCCGTGTGCATGCCCTAATCCGAACGCGTAGGTATAGCTCGCGCGTCGTCCTTTTATATGAAGTTAGAATACTGTATAGATAATATTACCGTGTCCAAATCGTGATATTTTGCACAACAGGGTGTTAGATCTCAGCCATTTTATAAAGACTCACCAATAAAATTTATGGTGTCTTTTTGCCACGGTCATCTCTTACTATCAGGAGTTACTTGTTTACCATGTTCTTTCTCCTACCGCGTGTCTGCTATCTGTTTTATCACACATTTTTTTTCTTGTTTTAAAATAACAGTTATTGAAATCATAACGTCAACTATTAAGTACTTACTTAAATTTCTATCCAGAATTATATAGTCATGTGATCATAATAAACCATAATCATAATAAAATCATGCAAAAAAATTATAGTCATAATCATGATCATAAACACAATCATTATTATCATTACAACAAATTACAAGTACATATCGCGTGAAGTCATTATACGACAATTAATAGTCCCCTACCCTATTCCGGTGAGAGAAAAACGATAACACGTGTCAAAACTATCCGGCACTTAATAAAGACAAGAAAGCCTCCAATCCAAAGGGTTAACAATGGAAAACATTTTTCCGGGCAACACAAAGCTCCAGGGCTAACGTCAATCAAAGGCCGGTAATTGGTGTTTCTACCCTACGATTATACGTCAGATGTTTGTCGACGGATGTGATATTATTTCTTCTTCCGGAACAATTTTGCTGTTTGTTTTTTTTTTGTTTTTTGATGGCATGATGGGCAAATAACGTATTTTATAAGTATCTTCACGCCCATATTGCCGAAAAAGTAGGCAGAGGCACAACCGAGCACCCACGAGTAGCCGAAGACACTAAATCTCATAATGTGATAGGTGGCAAGCCTATCGCAAACCGGGCACATATCCAATCCCGGGCAACATTGTTTTTATACGAACATTGGAAAAATCAAATTTTCTTTTTGTTGACCCCAGGATTCGGACCCGGGACCTCATGCAGTCAATTATAACATCTGAACCGCTAGACCACAGAGGCGATATTTTATGATGTAGAATGCGACATCTACAGACAGCCAAGTTAACCTGAGGCTGGTATACGACAATTGGTTTACCGGCTACCAGATTAAAGGGTCCCTCCAAATGAGGTATTAAATATCTAGGCAACACTAGGTACTAATAAACGATATCTGAATAAAAGATAACGTGATTAAAATGACTTGTTTTTTTGTCATTGGCCTTACTCCATACGAAAGAAACTATTGACTGAATCTATTTACATAAAAAGTGAATGTCGGACTCGCCATGAAGGCTTCCGTAGCAGCAAGTAACATAATATAAAAGTTCTTGGAATTTACGTACATAGTGATTGTGGCTTACGATTTATCTCATACCTTTAAATGAGCAATTCTTGTATATATATAATTGGAATCTCGGAATCGGCTCCAACGATTTTCATGAAATGTAATATATAGGGGGTTTCGGGGGCGATAAATCGATCTAGTTAGGAATTATTTCTCTCGGCCATCCAGATATTAACGTATTAAAAAAAGTATAATAACTAGATTTCGTTCAAACCAACTTTGGGTGAAAGTTTAAATGGTAATGTATATCACACATTTTTTTTAGTTTTGTTCTCTTATTTTAAAAGTTACAGGGGGGTATAAATTTTAACATTTTGAAGTGCTTATTGTTAAATTTTCAGTTTTTGTATGTTATGAAGCAAGGCTACTTAAGGCTCAGCGCTCTAACACTTTGTTAAGTCTGACTACACTAGTGTTTTAATCAACTAACTCAACTATGTAGTATCACTACTTAATAATACTGCCTAATCTTAAGAATAATACTGCTAGTAGTGATATCACTGAATAGTAACCATTACTAGTAAAATAGCGCATCGCAGATTAACTACTGGCTAACTTCTTAAGATTTTAAAGTTACATTTTTTGTAAACTCTCAGGCTAGATGGTAACAAACGGAATGTCACAAAATATTAGCTAGATGTCATGGAACAAGAAAAGTATCCAAATAGCCTTACTATTTGGAAAGCTAAATATCAAACGAATAGGAGAAGACAGAGTAAGAAAACGGATCCTGAAAGTCTACGTTTAATTTAAGTAATTTTTATGTGTAATGAAACCAGGATAAATATTAGGATAATGGTGATCACAAACAGGAGACAGTAGTTAATGAATTAGGTACACGTATTCCCTGAATACCTTTTCTAAGCAGCCCCAAAGGTTTGGCTAAACCAATTTGTAACTAACATTTACTATAAAAGGATGTATTGATTGGAACGTGAACCCACATAATTAACTACCAGGATAAAGTGCTGACTGTGTATCTATATTTGCTAAACATGTTCATTTTCCCACGTTTTGGTCTGGGCTCCTTTGCAGAGTAAACCATCTGCCTTCCTGCCAGGCAGCTTGTAAAAGGCGAGCATAGGCTTACCGTCACAAACACCGTGACATCCTACTAGGTGGTAGAGTTTCGCAACGACTCGTTCGGATTGTTACCACTGCTTTACCTATTCGTGCCGCCATAACACGTCAATGCTAGCCGTTCACGTGTTCCAGTTTGGAAGGTAAGGTAGCCGGTAAACTTACTTTTGCGCGAGGCTTAACATCCAGGCCTCAGGTTGGCAACGCACCATTACCATCTTTGGTGTCTCTAGGCGGCGTGAATTTCTTACGATCAGGAAATCCGTCTGCTTGTTTGCCTTCCATTATCATAAAAAAATGTATTATTTTTGTATCAACTTTGTAATTTTGTAATGAAATTCATTTCTTTTTTTAATGAGACAGTGAATTGGCTCATGGCTCTCCTGTTTGTAGAAGACAACCATGAACGTTTATCAAAGATGTTATAGATTCATCATTGTCTTATGGCCGGAATGTTAGACTCATTTTACACCCTACCGTCCCGACGGAAATACAATGCTTTCATTGCGACGGCAGAAATAGGTAAGATGCTATTCCCTAACCGGGATAGCAGGAACGCCAGCGATTTTGATGGTAATAATCCAACTTATTCTCGACTTTTACCAGCTACTAGGTAGCAAATAATCACTACACAGTATAAAACAAAGTCGCTTCCTCTGTTCCTATGTCCCTTTGTATACTTAAGTCTTTAAAACTACGCTATAAATTTTAATGCGGTTTTTTAATAGATAAAGTGATTGAAAAGGAAAGTTTAAATGTATATTTTATACCCATGCGAAGCCAGGGTGGACCCTATATTATACATAGTGGAACCGAATCAACACGGTGGGTCATTGCTTTTGTGTTTTAATGCATAATTTATTTGTGATATTGTCATGTTCAAGTTCTGCTAGGAGGATAGCCGGTAGATGTTTACCACATATGGTCTAACAACTTTGACATAATACGCACCTACAACTTCCGTAGTGTTTATAGGTCACAGTTGCCTCTTACAATGGAAAGTGACTTGCTTGTTCACTATCATATCCCTCAAAATTCTGTTGCATAATCCATAATAGAGCTCGGGAAAATTCTTACCAGTATTAAACTAGTACTTAAATTTTTGTTTACCTACTAACTAAACCAGCAAAAATTTTTTGTCACTTAAATCACCTAGTGGTATTAAACATATACTCTATAACTTCCAGTTACCTGGAGTAGTGTTTCTGAAACATTCTGTCTTAGGTCTTGTAGCGATATTAAAAGAGTTTACTTGACCACCTCGTTGGTCAAGTGGCTAACGTACACGCCTTACTACACTGATCAACCGCAAGGCTCGGATTTGGTTCGTGCCGGGCACAGTCATTTATGTAATGAACATTAAGATGTTTGCATTTCCGGGTCTGGTTGTTAATTAAATTTATTCTGGTATATATTTAAGTATTTCCATGTATTAGAATCGTCGATTAACACCCATAATACAAGCATATAATTTGCTTACTTTGAAGTTAGATCCAATTTGTGTAACTGGTCCTGGGATATTTATTTATTACTTATTTTTTAAAGGAAGATAACGCAACTGTTAATTCTATGATGATTTTTCGAGCGGCGGAGATTTTCCATCGGTGAAACATTTCCTTGTTTGTCCTATCTTCAATAAAAAATGTGGAACAACGTTTTAGATCGAACTACCAATTTATTGTAAAGAGTTTGGCCAAATCTTGGCACAATTCTGCAAAGTACATTGAGCTATACTGCTATTATAAAAAGATAAGGTAAACTGGAGGGTAGATACATAATAAAGTGTGGCCTAAAACATGCGGCGTGTCAGAGTGACAGGCGGTGACGACTTTTAAACTTGTCAAAATTATACAAGCTGACGCGGCTCCCTTATCACCGTCCTTATTCTGATATTTGAACTTAATCTTAAAATTTATGTACTGTTTATTTACACACAATATTGTTGAAACACATAGAAACTGTATACATAATAGTGAGATCCGAGAGAGAGCTGGACTGAAAGAATTGGTGTGAAATGAGGAAGAGCTTTGTTTGGTGAAAGAGCTTGGTTTGGTGATAAATGGCAAATTGACAAAACATATACACAATGCAAATGTTAACAGTTGTAAGTACCTGAGCAGGCCTAGGTTTACTTTCTATGATCACTTCGGTGTTATCCGAGGGTTGTGTCAAGAGTTGTATAACAATAGTTATGAATGTGAAGGAAGCTAGACAGGTCTGCCAGGATCGTGAGATTTGGCACTCGATACTCTTTGCCGATCTAGAAAGGGACCTAGCGTGGAGATGGTGTATGTAAGTAAGATATTTTTAGAATTCTGTCAAAAATTTTCTTTACTTGTCACCGCCATTATATAAACTCAGAATATGGCCGCTTGGCGCCCCGCCAGTGACATCAAGACGGTGATCCCAAGTTATTCAGGGCAAGTTCCAGAGCACCTGCGAACTTCACAACAACGTCAGAATATTAATGATTGAATTGAAATATTTTATCGCGGTTACAAAGACTGCGCCTTGAAATCTTTTAAATTTTGTATAAACCTACGTTTTTTGTTATATTTCAATATATTCAAATACTCATTATATGAAAAATTTAGAATAATAAGTCGAAATTTTACATGTCGATATTCTTAAATGTTTTCTATTAGCTCAGGATAATTAAAGCATTTGAGAAACGAACTTCAACAAGTAAGTTCGTTTCACCATTCAATTCTTAATTTTTACCTAAATAATGATCTTTAAAATACATGCAGTATTTGTGTTTTCGTTTGAGTTTCGCAATGTAACGCATGGACCAATCGCGAAAGTTTCACTGAACCTAGAGATGACGATAGGCTACTTTTAAGATTTAGTGGAAAACCTTTATACGAACGACGTGTGTACGAAGAATAACTGCCTAAATGTTTGTCGGTGAAATCCACTGATCACCAACGATGCTGCACTTTTTATTTATGCAAGAGGAGGCAAACGAGCAAGTGGGTTACCTGAAGGAAAGTGACCACCGCCGCCCACGGACATCCGCAACATCAGGAGTATCACAGATGCGTTGCTGACTTTTAAGGAATGAGTAAGCTTCTTTTTTGAAGGTCCCTAAGTCATAATTGTTTGGGAATACCGCCCTCGGTAACTGATTACACAAAGGTGCTGTGCGAGGTAAAAATGTCTTCGCAATCGCACAGTTGATAAATAGTTTCAATATATTTGTGGAAAAGAACAAGTGTGTGCTTATGTATATTACAGAAGCAATAATAATTTACACCGAAACGTAAAGACTATTTTAACTGACTTTAAAAATGAGAATTTTATATGTTCGACAGCTATTTTTTTAACAATTTCTCCGCTATTTCTGAATGAATTTTAAAAATTATTTTTTGTTTTAAAGAGTGTTTAAGAAGGTCCATTGTCACCAAGTGTGAGACGATTGATGGAACTACAGCGAAATCGAAAGAAAGTTGATTTGTTTATTGAAATGAAAGGCGAATTTTTGTATTTTACTCCACTGAAATTAGAAAGATAAATTTGATTACAAATGCAATTCCGTATATCGTTATTATAAGAGTATTGGGTTGGCTGAGCCTATTACGTAGGAACATAATAACGCATTATAAAGCTGCATACATACTGGTGGTAATTTTGTTGCCCACTCACTAAACTAATTTTAAGTTATCGCTGTCTTCTTTCAACAAAAGCAACAGAAAGAGGCAAAACACTTTTAGTGCTGTCAAATTAGACTGTACACGTTATTTCTACAGATGTTTTATCTAACATTCGGAAAACGTTGATTAAAAACATCACAATTTGACGTGTTCGGACGAATCTAACATGTCCAAAATGTTACATCTCTTTTGTTTTTGTTTCATTTGAAAAAGATAGCATGCATCTAAAATAAGTATAGTTTGTGAACAGCATAATCACCACAACTATTTCAATTGATTTATTAATTTATCATGTGGATATCGTGGATTACTAATTTATTAAGAGAACTATTGACATTTACATGACACGAGAGTCATTGATATAAAAAATAAGTTAATTAGAAAATGTATTTAATTACCTTAATGCATATAATTTATATGGCACGGTGTTTGTTCGCGATAGACTTCTAAACTACTTAACTGATTTTTATCAAATTTACACATCAAGTGCTGTTTGATCCAACTTGAAAGATGTAATAGCTGAAATGTCAATTTATTGTAGGCGAAGCCGCGGGTTACATCGAGTATGAATATATAATATATATAATAAAGTAAAATACTAATGAATTGATAAATTAATTCAAGTTTCATTAATGTTGATAAAATGTATGTGGGACCATTTTGGAACCATGCTACCTTTCAGAAAAGAATTACCAAATCGCAACGTCGTGCTCAATGAAATAGTTGGAGTCGGTTTTTGAAGTTTTAGTGCGTTTAATTGTTTTACCCTATTAACTAGTTATAGCTTAATTATTCTTGCTCTTCTTTTTTTTAGTACAGTGATTTTCGCTTTTACTTTGATAATATGCACTGTGAAGTATTTTAAACTGTCTTCTCAAATAAATATTTGCGGGCACTAAAATTTTAAAGTAATATTAAATTGGCATATTTAGCTAAGTACATCACCACCCTTAAACCTGAACTTAATTTCCATCAGGTGAGTTACGTTTTGTAATACTACATTACTTCCTATTAAAAAATAGGACGCCAATACACCAATGAGATGCCAGTAGCAGAGTTCAAACAAGATTTGTGCTAATGGACTCACTACGCTTTCACTTTACAAAAACCGAGGATAAAAAAATAAAAGGAAGGCTTACTCTGGATTCACACTTTTAAGCGTAAACAACAAAAAGTAATAAAAAACATAAATAGCAATTGGGATAAACGTCAGACTAATGATGATGAATCGGAAATGCATAAATTGTGAAACTATTTAAAATTGGTTGATTTATGGAATAATTTATTATATTTTAAGTCTAAGAGTTTCAAAGGTAGAAATGTAGGTAAGTGTGCACACATAAGATCCAATTCATTCTGAGCATACTCTCGAACTCCTTGATAGGTTATAAGTTTCCTGTGTAGCGGAGATCAACAGCTCCTTTGAAGGAAGGATACATGCTAACTACTTTTCCGCAAAAGCTCGTAAGTTGCGACTATCAATTATTTTGTCACTAACGCAATAGTCATGACTATTTATAAATTGGGCTTTAGTTCACCCGGATTGGTACCAACTTAAGTTTTTGTCCGCATGAGAAAGGGAACAAAAACGCGGCTCTCCTGATGATAAAAGACCACAGTGGCGTACGGAAAGCCTTAGAGGTCACTGGTTGTTCGCTGACCTGTGGCCGTTACGTTAAGTCTGTTGTGTAAATCTACTAGCTTCTTTTCTCTCTTATGAATAGCTAAGGCGAAAAATCTCTATTCAGGTAAGTTACTGTGTTACACACAACTACCAATGGCTATGTTAGTAACGATACAAATAATTAACCTATGCACGCCTTTCATGAGCTGCCTGCTAGGAAGTCAGAGGACTCTGACCAACACTAGAAAATAGTTTCATACTCAACTTTAAGTTACGCTCAAACAGTAAACTAATACAAGAATTGGCATAGGTAATTTCAGAAAACGAAGTAGGTACAAAAATCTCTACTCAGTTTTAACCGATGCAAAAAAGAGGACGTTCTCGATATTACTGTAAATATCTTTATTTTTGAAGTGAAAAATTCTTTAGCGGCGTTGCGCATTTTTTTTGGAATGGGTAAAAACTTCTACACTCGCGTCAGATAGTCAGATGGAAAATTCGTAAGACGGCGCAGGGCGCTTCCGTGAACGTTCGTATTGTCATTTTTGTTGTTTGTTGTTCGTATTGTACGATAGCGCAATAAATGAATATTGTATTCTACCACATAAATGATAGTACTTTCATAGTAATAATTAAAGCAATTAAATTATTCTCTAACTATTGAAAAATATCGAAAATGCACAACGTTAATATTCAAGTTTTCACTTCTGTCGGCACTCCCGGAGTGCAACCCTTTTTTTTATTTGCATATTTGTTACGCGATTACGATGTATAGAAGCAGATTTTAAAGGTTCCCTTTTAATGACATAGGCCATGATTCCAAAAATCCGACTAGTGGTTTTTGAGTTCTTAATGATGCATAAATTGTCATGTATGTTGACGACAATATCAATGATTATGACATCAATAAGAATAGACGAAAACTTCAAAAATGATCTAATTTCAATATGATACTGAAATAGGTAGTCCGTTTTTGCGGTTTTACTGCCCTTAAATGATAAATCTCAAAAACCGCAACAAATCCGTAATGTGCTCAGAGCTTTATACGATATCTGTTACGCAACGTAGTAATCCAATACATATTTTCTGTATGCACTGTGCTCTAGTCGACCTACATTGTCCGATATCGGCGACTCCATCGAGTTACTGAAAACAATCCCTTGTAAATAATACTTAGTTACTTCTAAGAGGCGGGCGCCAGTTTATTGCTAACACCGTAAGCATGACTAGTGTATTTTAGTTTTATGTTTTGTAATATTTTTCCAGTTCAATGTTACCACTTTAGCTATTGCCACGCAAATATCAGTGCTCGCTACTCTCATGTTTCGGTTTTTGAATTTAGGAGCCTAGCTGGTAAAGTAACGTAAAAGATTTATTCCACCCTTACTTTTTTACTTAAATATTTCTGTAACATCTCATTTACACACATATTCCGCAAATAAATAATTTTCTTTCTTAAGTTTGTGAAGCATTTACCTACCGCTATTAGTGAAATCGAACCCGAGCCTCGCGGTTGTTCAGTGTAGTTAGGTAGGTCGGTTTCCTTATCTTCCGAACCGGAATACATCAACGGCAAGCACCGACGTTATGGCGGCAGGTATAGGTAAGGCGGTAGTACTAATACGGGCGAGTCGCTGCGAAACTCTACCACCTAGCAAGATGTCACGGTGTTTGTGAAGTAAGCCTATGCTCGTTTTTTGCGAGCTACCTTTCATGAAAGATGGTCTCCTCTGCAAAGAGCTCAGACCAAAAAATATTTAATTGATAATCTTCACTTTTGCATTAGAGTTAAAAATTGTTCCACTTTCAAATTTACTGCTAAACCTAAATTTGGCATTGTAGTCTAAAGTGATGTTATAATGGCTTTGTTTCGAAGGAATAAATAGGCTAGTATGAAATCGGACATATGGTTATAAATAATAATAATAAATATCCCTGGACAAGTCAAACAAATTGAATCTAACCACAAAGTAAGCAAATTATATGCTTGTGTTATGGGTGTTAATCAAAGATTCTAATACATAGAAATACTTAAATAGATACCAGAATAAATTTAATAAATAACCAGACCCGGAAATGCAGACATATAAATGTTCATCACAAAAACGCCTATCCCCGTCGGGAATCGAACCCGAGCCTCGCGGTTGGTTGATATAGTTAGGCGTGTACGCTAGCCACATGACCAACGAGGCGGTCATTTTGTGCATTATTGCAGGACTGTACCGACTACCGAGTGCCTGACTATATTATTAAATTACCCCTCGAACTGGCGATTGAATCGTTACATGTCTATGCCAAAACCCCATACAAATCTCCATTTTCACTTTGGAATTTTCGTTCAAAATTTGTATGCAATAAGCGCCCTACATTGTTAGATTAGGCCGCTGAATCAACAATGGAAATTCAAAACACAATTCTTTTAGAATAAAATGCACTCATCTCGGTCGCGTAACATTCTTGACGCCTCTTGGGGTCGGATGGAGGGCCGAGGGGGTGAATTCTAAAAACTTTTTGATTAATTACATTTCGCTCGCCGCGCCGTGGAAATATAGCGTTCCAGGTGAATGCTATGCGCAATTTGTAGACTTAGACAGTTTTAGACAGACCAGAATGATAAATGTCGACAGCTTGTAGACTTGAAAGCTTGGAATACTTAATCTGGTGAGCAAATTTTTAATCTCAAAACAGCTGAAGACATTAGAGTTTTAGAGCATTTTGACAAATTGTTGAACTTATATTTCCAAAACTTATGATATTCTGGACGCTTATTGAGAATTGTGTACCGAGTACCTTCAAGAGCTGTGCCGATAGTTCCTTTTCAAACTTTTTCATAGGTATTTCTTTAATATTTTTAGGTATAAGGTTATCAATTTTTATAGCCATAAAGTGGATTTCTTTTAAATAACTGAACTTGCCGCTTCGGTTTCAATTGTTTACTGGCATTCCTTGTGGGACGTTTGGCTAAAACAGAAGTGGTTAATTTTTAACAAAAAAATAAAAGCCTTCAATGTCTAATAAAAATGTCTGGTAAAAATATTTCCTCTCATTGGTATCTATCTAATGCCTGGAGCCACCGAACCAAACTAATTTCTGATAGGGCCAGACGTTTGCGTGATAAATACTAATACATAGTATGTATTTCCTGGTCTGAGTGTGACAAATTTAATATGTTAAATTATTTTTATTAATTAAAATTGTATGATATTTCATGTGTCAAATTGTTCCCCGTGTTAGTCTTATAATGCTGTCTCTTTGCGAAGCAGGTCGTAAGAGCCTAGCACAGGTTAATAGCCATTACCAACTAGACCTGTGGTGGTAGAGATCAATCCAGCAACTCAACAGGGTAGAGATTCTCCACCTAACATTTTGCTCCCAAAATGACTGCCATGTTTCGTTTAGGAAGATAGGGTAGCCAGTACTTGCACAATAGGCACAATATCCCGGCCTCAAAATAGCGACGCACCTTTGACGTCTATGATATCTATAGGTTACGGTTAGTTCTTACCGCACACATTTTTTTACATACATAAAAAATTAGTTTCTTTGTAGCAACTTTGTAGTCGTTGATTAGCATCTACAAGTTATAGATGCTAATCAACAACTTATAGACTATAACTATTTATTTTACGTTGGGGTCAGAATAATTTCCTAACTCATATTTATTTATTTATTTCATCTCTATCTACTTATAAATAGGTCTACGTCCAAAGTGTGGCTCGAGACTTTCAAGTTTATTACCTGACATGTTCGAAATACCCATTTTATTGCCAAAAGGGAGGGGAGGCTTAGAAGGAATTTTCTATCTAATGCGTTTCGCCTATAAAATTTACAATATTATACATACCGAGGCTATTGGCGGACGGCCAAAGTAATGATCTTTTACGCCTTGTTTTACTGGTTTATGATTATCTTGTTTTGGCAGCCTGTCATAAAAACAAAACTTTTTATCCCTTTGTTTTATATGCGCTGTTTTCAGGCCAATACAATTTAAGGGTATTCAAAGGAAGAGTTAAACCTTTTATATATATACCTATACACTTCTAGCTTCGACTCACTTTCCGTCTGGTGGATAGTACCAGGGTCTCAATCACAAAAAAATATTTCCAGGAAATTATTATTAAACTTAAATTATATTCACTTAACAATTTTCCAAGCCAAAGAAAATTATTGTAAAAATTGTGATGAATGAGAACAAAGAGACGAACGTTGTGATTTTACTTCCTGAGTAATTTAGTATCATTCTTAAAATGTGTATAAATATGAGCCTTTACCATGAGTTGGTATAGATCACGTTAGATAAGCTATGTCGATAAGTTACGTGTCGAAATCTATGACACTTTTGGTCTAAAAATGTGTTTCCATTAGTTACCAATAGAGGCGCTGTTCATAGTTTTCAAACAAATAATTAATAGAGACGGTAGCGAGTTGGTATAGGAAACTTGACACGACGTAAACTCAAGGTAGGGGCTTTCTGAATTTCACCTTTGACATTCACCAAAAATATCCTTAATCTAAGCTTTCAAGTTATAAATAAACATTGGAAACTCAGTGAATGTGAATGTTTGTGATCACTCTTGTTAGCCTTTTTCCTGAAAACCAATCGGCGAAAAGAGTGATTCAGATTATTCAAATTAATTAGATCAAACTCATCAAAGAAATTTAATTCTACCTGGAAGAGTTTTATGTTTGAGTACCAATTCAACAAAATCGGCGTGTTTGTGTGAAGAGTTAT
Source organism: Calephelis virginiensis (assembly GCA_002245475.1). Classification (NCBI taxonomy): domain Eukaryota; kingdom Metazoa; phylum Arthropoda; class Insecta; order Lepidoptera; family Riodinidae; genus Calephelis; species Calephelis virginiensis. The sequence goes on along the minus strand of NJDC01058156.1, from coordinate 67,905 downwards.
GAACATAGGGGAAGCCACGCAGGTCTTCAAAGATCGTCACATTTGGCACATAATACTCTCTGCCTACTACGCAGTTTGGCATGAAGATATGGTTGAATGTAGATATATACCCACTACTTTAGCTATTTGTTGCAATGTCAGCGATCGCCACAATCGTTTTCTATTTAATAAGGTGAGATAGACGATTACCAACTTTCGCGATTTTTTATTCTATGTATTGGAAGCAAACAAGGAAGCGATATCAAACATGAACAGTTAAATTATACGTTCGGCTTTACGCTTTTTACTCTTTTTAGACTATATAATTTTATTTTGAAATTGGCTGACCTAATCTAAATATAAGCGAAATGATTGATTATGTGTAATAGCAACTCTACGTAGATATCTTCAAAATACATTCGGATTTCTGATGCTTGACTAATACAGCCAAAGGGCATAATTTAAATAGTGCTACTGTACGTGCCTTGTAAACACCGAAATTGACAATAATTGTGCTTTGGCAACCTAAGGCTAGAATATTTAAAAAATTGCCTCTTGCACAAAATTTACCGATTACACTTTTTTAGCAATAATTTTACTAATTCATTATTACTCTTTAAGACTAAAAGCAATGTGGAAACTGGAAAACATGTATATGCCAACAAGTGGTTGGCCCATAAAGCAGAAATAAGTAAGCAGAGTTATAACCAAGGCGTAACAAGATTATCCAAAGGTACTTAGATCCTACTATGTGATATTTAGCAAATCTTTCACCACTTATGTACATAAATACATACATACATATCTTCACGCCAAGTCCCTTACAGGGTTGGCAGAGAGTATCGAGTGCCAGACCTCACGATCCTCACAAACCTGTCTTGCTTCCTTTACAATCATAACCCTTTTCATACAAACACGCTGGTTTCGGAGACTCTTGACACCACCCTCGGATAATATCCGATTGATCTGATCGTGAAATGTCAGCATTGGTCTCCCCGGGTACCTACATCCATCCACATTCGCATTGTATATCTGCTTTGTCAATCTTTTGTCTGTCATTCTTTCCACATGACCGAAGCGGAGCATGCCCTTTCGCATTTTAACACCAACACTTTCTTTCAATCCCACTCTTTCTCGGATCTCACTGTTACGAATGCGGTCAGTGAGCGTTACACCACAGATTTTCCGTAGTGCTCTCATTTCGACCGCATTTATCCTACTTTCATGCTCTTTCTGACATACCCAACACTCGCTTCCATACAATAACGTTGGAATAAGCACAGAATTATGCAATATTTTTGACCCAAAACCTCACTTTGGAATAGCTTACCCAACGCTCCATTCACACTATTCCCTGCACTCACTCTCTCCTCTACATCCGCGGTGTACCTTCCATCCCTGCTAAAAGCACAACCAAGATGTACAATTTCATTCACTTGTTCCAGCACTACATCATCAACCAAAACTCTTACATCCGTTCTGGCTACGTCTCTTTTAAAGACCATTACTTTGGTTTTCATCGCATCCAAATGTAAGCCCCTTTCTTTGCAATCTCCTTACATAACTGTGACCAGTGTTTGCAGCTCAGATGGTGTAGAGCCGAAAAGTACAGCATCATCTGCATAAAGCAGGCAGTTCACTACTTGGTCATCCATACGCATTCTCACATTCAATTATCTTAACCTTTGAAGACATTTGTCCAAATATAAGATAAACAAGCGCGCTGACAACACACAACCCTGCTTGACGCCAATATTAACATCAAACATCAACCGCACGCATGCTTTACAGTCTAAATACATTGACTGCACCGCACGCATCAGGGACCCGACTATCCCATAATCTGGCAAAATGTCCCAAAGTTCCTTACGTACAACCCTATCAAACGCTTTTTCGAGATCCATAAAACCGCAGAAAACCTTCTGATCAACAGCCAGATGCTTCTCTACAATGTTGCGGAGCGAAAACACTTGATCCGTACATCCTCTTCCAGACCTGAAACCGCCTTGAGCCTCCCACAATATTCCATCGGTCATCCACCACCACCACTTATGCAATTCCAATAACCGCTGTTTTTATTAGAAAACTAGCCAAACCTGCGAATATCCCATTCCTTGATATTACTAAAAGTTCGTATTTGGGAAAAATAAAGTATTGATTTTTATTTTCCCGGCATTTTTACCAATTTACTCTTCCTTTGAACCTTCTCCTGACAGTTACTAACACAAGAAAAAAATAACAAAATTAGTCCACCCACCAAGGGAAAAAGGGTTTCATTTTATATACACGACTGAAAAGACGCATTTTGTATTATTTAACCGGAATTTGAACCCGGGTCCTCATGTAGTCAATACTAATATTGAACCACTAGACCAAAGAAGAGACTGTATAATTCGAATACCATAAAAATGCTATTATAGTATTATTTATCAACACTTCAAGAAGATCAATGACTCTCACTTTACTTAAAAGATAAATTCAACTCCCAACTTAATAGCCGGTTAAAAAATGGCGGAAAACAAAAGAAACACTAGATTGATGTCAGCAATTTAGAGTAAAGCTCCGGGCGAGATTAAAAGAAATCTCTTCGGAAAAGCACTCCTGTTACTTATTTAGTTGTTTTATCCAACGAAGTAACTTAATGCAGTTACGAGATCCTGATAATACGGAGTCAGCTGTTATATTATAAATGAACGATCAGGAACACCATTTCTATATTGTTCGAAACAATACGGGTATTTGTTAAATCTCTGTGTTAACTCTGTGGTGTTGCTATTTTAACCGATTCCAAAAAGTAGATTCGCAATTCGACTGATCGCTCCACCACTAACCAACCGATTTGCTCTTTTAGAAAGATTGGTCATCGTACCAAGGTGGTCCCATAATAGTTTAATCACGATCTGACTAGTAGTTTTTGAGTTATACTTAATGGTACATGTCGTCAAAAATATGAAAATTTATGCATTATTAAGTGTAATTTAAAAACTACTTAGTAGTAGAATGTTGAATAATTATATAGGATCATTTCGAAACCCATTTATAAGATATCTTTTGAAAAAAAAATATCAAATCGCGACGTGATACCCAGTGAACCAGTTGGAGTCGGTTTTTTTCAATTTCACTGCACTTGATTATCAATAGATTAATGTCCGGTTCCTATACCCAGAAAACTAATCGATATTTTACGAACGGTAGTTTTTTTGTACAAATAGTAAAAAATCTAACTGCGATCGTTTGTTATCTATTGATAACTCATAGCATTTTGTGCAACTATGAGCAACGTTTCGTTCTTTCAAATAAACAGCCAATGGTTATGTTAACGGATTACGGTACGTCGATTATAGGAACCGGGCTTTAAAGGGGATAATCTAAATATACATTATTGCGAGTGTTACCTCAGAATTTTCTAGAAGCACCAGTTTTGATTACTTAATAGGCTGGAGATAGTGTCCGTGCTGCACCTCCTCTTGGTAGGCATCCACCGCCTTAAGTATTCCTGTCGCCATAATAACAATGAGTTGGCCCGGATTGTAGGGTAGCTGGTGATCTTGCACAATAATTGGCTTAACGTCTTGGCCAAAAGGCAGCGACGCACCTACAACATGTATGGTGTCTATAAGCCACGTATCATCTCTTACCGTCAAGAGAGCCGTTTGCTTATTCGCTGTCATGTCACACAAAAAAGGCAGAAAATATGGAGTGCCAAGTGACCTAGCAGATTCTTTTATATATTCAATATTTTTTTTAATTTTTCTCGGAATTTCGATGATTTTTTTCAGGTGCTTTCCAATTGTGGTGTTTGGGATTTTTCAGTAGTACTTAATAAATGCTTACAGTACTACTATTTAAATTATGCACTTCGGCTATATTCGTCAAGCTTCGGAAATCCGAATGTATTTTAGAGATATCTATATAGAGTTGTTATTACACATAATTAATCATTTCGATTAAAAAAAATCAGCGAATTTAAAAATAAAAGTATAAAGTGTAAAAAGAGTAAAAAGTGGAAAGCCGAAGCGCATATTGTTTTGTTTATTGTTAAAAGATGATGTTATATTAGAATTGAAGTATGTTTGCAGGTTTACTGCGTTTAATTCGTATACATGGTCAAATATATGTATATCTTTGTATGATACTTGCGTACCTTTGTTTTTGCTTCATATCTTATAAGTTGGTGGTGGTTTTCATGATGGACTGAAGATTTTCACTGGTGTTAGAGTGCTGTGCAGCATCTTTCCTGGGTAGAGATCCACCGCGCTATCTTTTCTTATCGCCATAATGACTCTGTCATATTCGTCTTGAGGACAGGGTAGCCGGTAAACTGGCACAATAGGCCTAGCATCCCGGCCTCAGGACAGCGATGCACATGTAACATTTATGGTGTCTACAGACCGCGGTTGTTTGTTACCATCATTAGAGCCTTGTGCTTATTTACTGATCTGTAACATAAAAAAAAAAAAAACAGTATTTTTGACCAGACATGACCAGAATTAAGACAGTTTTTTGTCAAGAGGCTTATAGATATATTTTTTAAATATAGGTTCCATGGGTCCATTATTATACTTTTATCTAGTATACAGAATAATGTGTGTTTACTTCATTTACTAAGTATAATTCATTAAGCTCGCCCATTGTACTGTATTATCTTTATGTTCATGTTTGTGATAACGTTTTGTGTACAATAAAGATATTATTATTATTATAATTAACTTTCACAGGCCTGAGTCACAAACAAAATAACATAGCTTTCTATCGGCAAAGTGATAGATAAAGATATTTTTTTCCTAAAATCTCATAAGCTTACAAGTGCTGCAATATTAACTTAAATAATAAATTAATATATAAATATTCCTTGACAAGTAAGACAAATTGAATCTAACCCCAAAGTAAGCAAATTATATGCTCGTGTAATGGGTGTTAGTCAACGATACTAATACATAGAAATACTTAAATAGATACTAGAAGCAATTTAATAAATAACCAGACCCGGTAATGCAGACATCTAAATATTCATCACAAAAACGCCTACCCCCGTCGGGAATCGAACACGAGCCTCGTGGTTGATCGGTGTAGTAAGGCATCTACGCTAGCCACTCGACCAACGATTAAGTAAGATAAATAAAATGGTCAAATTTGGGTAACATATTTTTTTTATTTAAAATAAATTATTGTCATACGTGAAACAGCTTACAAAATATTTAGTTACCGATTTAGAATCGTAGCCAAACTTTACTACATAATCTGACTTATTAAATCCAGAAAACTAAATCACTGTCAGACAATAAGTTTGACATATTACTACACATTAAAAGTTTAATATAAACCATATAAATACAAAAGCAAAAGTAAAATCTATCATACAACCACATAATCGAATATCGATTCCATTCAGTTAATTGGTCCCTAGAGTATGATCAAAGCCTAATTCTAATACAAGGGCCAAACGAGTACAGGCCCTTTTGTAACTAATTACCGTTTAGGAGCGCCTAAATTGAATGCGTTTCAAATAGTTTAGTTGATTGTCAAAGGTTTTAAATTTCATTTGCAATCCGCCCTGCCAGTCGATAAAATTAAATGCTGTTACACGAACTGACTATACAATTACATTTTATTATACTGTAGATAGTTTAGACCATATTATTTCACATTCTGGCTATTTGTGACCACGTTTTATTATACTGTAATTAAAATCATTTTACAAAATAGTGTAATTATTACATTATTGTATTAAATAGTAGTCGCCTCTGTGGTCTAGCGGTTCAGTTCAGGTTCAGGTTTAGTCGGACAACAAAAAGAAAATTGGGTTTTTCCAATTTTCTGATAAAAAAAAATTTTGCTCGGGATTGGATACGTGCCCGGTTGGCGACAGGCTTGCCACCTATCACATTGTGGGACTTGGTGTCTTCGGCTAGTCGTGGGTGCCCTGGTTGTGCCTCTGCCTACCTCTTCGGGGATATGGGCGTGAAGATACTTTTTTTAGTAGAAGATAGTTTTGGTTAACCCTGTTCCTTTTCTACTATAGGGGTGTAAAGACTAATGAGTTGCTAACTTCGCGGCTTTACAACTGTAATGATATTAGAGTATATCTATTTATACTGTACATTCTTCAGTCATTTTAAAAACACTACTTATTTTTTGGCCGAATGGTGTTTTACAGAATTTGATTACAATTTTTGCGTAGATGTAAAATGATTTACGAAAAAATAAAAAAAATGGTACTTATTTTAAAAAAATGTTAAACTGACATTCCTGCCTCTTAAAAGTTACTAAAACACAAAGACATCTATCTCTTAGTAATCATTCAGGCCAATAGTCAAATAGGCAACCATGCTTACCGTGACCGTGAGGTACGTAACCAACCGTACACAACCATACACACATTCACCGTCAGACCTTCAACTTCTTACCGCAGCAAGTTCAATTTGCCTTAAACAATAAAGAAGCAGCAGCTATGAGGCAAGCATAGATTTTTAGCAGGCTAACGCCGCCTAGCCTGGCAAGCTACCTGATGCTTGGTTAGCCTTAGCTTATAAGTCCATTCACGACTTGGTCAAAATCGAACGATTGACATTTTTGTTTTATTTAAAGGTGCTTCAGTTTGACCGCTCCGTCCAAATGTTATAAATGCGAAAAGGTGTAAATTAGTCCTTCTTTCAATTCATATATTTCTGTGTGGAGACAGTTAGGAGATTGGTGGGATTGATATGCTACTTTTTGTTCCAATGTTTGAACGGGTTCTCCTAAGAGAACTAAATAAACTTAATATGCGGGTGCATCCGCTAGCAACGAATATATTTCATTCTTTTTTTGTGTGCGAGGTCAAAGACCAAGCACAAACACAAATTGTAGAGACAAACTAGGCATATAAGTGCTATTGTTGTTATAGGTGCGTCGATATCCTGTGGCCGGGATATTAGGCCAATTGTGAAAGTATATCAGCTATCCTACTCTGCAAAAACAAAAACGTAACAGAAACATTATGGCGGCAGGAATAGGTGGATCCCCACCTGGGCAAGTGTGTCCTTGTCCTGGTGGTAGAATGACCTTGTGATCTTATTGGTTATAAACCTATGTTATCTGCGTTAGCCTCACGAGCTGTGTGGCAGGGAGCCAGATGGTCTATTCTTCTCAGCGGATCGGATTATTTCCTGATTGCGTCTCAAAGGACTACTGTGCATATCCATAGTGCAAAACCACTTGTCGCTAAAACAATTTCCCACGCCATATCAAGAGCTACTGCCACGTTGGATTTTTAGGTGAACAAACAGGTATCGAACGAGCTAACTAAGAGCAAGCATTTGTACCTCAGCATTACTTCGAACCACAATCCAGTCGCTGGCCTTAGCACGAATAAGATACTTTCAACAGGACTTCCATATTGATTCCTAGCACTTGGCAGGTTTCAAGATCCTCCACATGAAGGATTCGTACTATCTGGTACTCATCAGGTCTGCGAAGAAGTTGACTACGTTAAAGTAATAGATTTATGTTTCTGTTTTACTATGTTTTATTTGAAATTAAATGTTCTGAAACAAACATTTGAAAATATTCGTTATTTATTCTAAAAAACATGAACGAGGCCTGTAGGGTTACTCTTTAACTTCGATTTCGCAATATTGGAAATTTGAATCCAGTATGTTATTTTGGGTATTTTTGAACATAATACTGGCGAAGCTTTAGTTAATAGTAAACAATAAATTATTTTATCGGATTCATCGAATTTATTTGTAACTTAATGCTAACATCCCGCCAGTACTGTGTTCAAACGTACCTTAAATGACTTAAAAGATTCTTATTCCAATTCGCATGATTATAGATTACGCGGTATAAATTACGTTCGGTGAATGTCGAAATCTATGACACTTTTGGTGTAAAAATGTGTCTTTTTTTTGTTATCATTAAAGGCGCTGTTCAAAATTTTCATACAAATAATTTACAGAGATGGTAGCGAGTAAAGTAAACTTGACAAGCCGTAAACTCAAGTTACGTTGAGTCCTCCAAACGGTTACTGACCCTTTTATTACTAGTTAACATTTATAAGCCCCCAAATTGAATGCGTTTCAAATAGTCTAGTAATAGTTAAAGGTTTCCAATTTCATTTGCAATCCGCCTACACTCGATATATAGATGCTATAATCTGTAGAGTTACTTTTGAACCTCGATTCATGCCATATTGGAAATCAGAATTGAATTTGTGTCACTATGTACATCTACAATTTTGAACAAAAATAATTATTTTTTAAATCGGATTTGTTGAATTTTTTCTTTTTGATTCGTTGAAAAATTCTGGAACTAAAAAAAGTGCCTTCATGCCCATATTATCAAAAAGGTAGGTAGAGGCATAAACAGGGCACTTTTTGCTAGCCGAACACACTGAGTCTCTCAATATGATAGGTGTCAAGCCTATCGCTAACTGGGCACATATCTAATCCGTATAAAGGCGTTGATAAAATCTACTTTTTATGGTTTCATTGCATTTTATTTATTAAATTCTAATTTAAATTTTAAGGTTATGTTAACAATTAATTAAAATCCACTACAGGGGCAGGAATCCACTTCCTTACTTATTGCTACCGCCATTATGGTTCTGTCAATAGATTGGGTATTCGGGTTTTATTCTATTATTATTATAAAATTAAGTATTTCATTACAACCTAATAACAGCAAAAAATATTACCACATCAATTCGTTTTCATTTCATACACAACATGACACGAAATAGAAATAACTTCCGACCTATTAGCCCTTAAAAGCAATTAAGTCCCCTTCCGTTTTCAGGGGTTTTTACCTACAATCGTGCAGTATGGACTATGATCTTGAAAATAAAGGGTAGAACAAAGACTGACTCCGACACATAAAGTTTTCCCCCGTGCGATATAAAACTACCCTCTCTTAGACCAGTAGTGCCTGGGGATTCTTTGAAAATCTAGGGGAGGTCGTCATAGACTACTCAGCAATAGATGCGCCTTTTACAATCTTTGAGCGTTTTTCCCACACATCACTTTCAATTAATCTAGTAGTAACTTTACTGCATTATGTCACTAGTCAGATTAGATTGTCATATAAAGGCTTATTTAGATTAGCATTATACCTATCATTATAACTTCATTGTTTGTTATTGTCTGAATATTGTAGTTTCAAGTTGGCAAAGCAACAGTATTATCTTTGGCGTGTATTTTCTTACCATCAGGACATCTATCTCCAAATAAGCCAATTATGTGGTTGTGCTATGGGTGGTTGTCAACAATTCAAATACATAGAAGTACTTAAATAGATACCGGAATTAATTTAATGAACACCCAGACCCGGAAATGCAGTCATCTAAATATTCATTACACAAATGCCTAGTGCCGTTGAGAATCGAACCAAGCCTCGCAGTTTGTAAGTGGAGTTAAGCGGGTACGCCTCATTGGACGAGGCGATCAAACAAACTTCTGTCATTTATCTGCATTTATCTGATTGTATACCTGCTTGATATAATTAGTACTATTGACATTTAACAGTCATAAAGAGATCATAAACGTTTCGATATGGCGCTAGCACTAAGCTGTTGTTTTCCAGGTAAAATATTTGTTTTAAAGATTACAAATCAATTTAATTTTTAAATATTATTGTGTTAAAAAAAGAGATTACCCCGTAAGTTCGTAACGTTTCAAAATGGCGCTCGCACTGCGCTGTTATTGTCCAGGAAACATGTTTGTTTTAAGGATTATAAAGCAACTTAGTTTATAAGTCTTATTATGGTTGACAACAGTAGTCAAACGAAATACCAAATTAAATACCAAAAGTTATAATGTCGCGTTGAGAACTTGACTAAGTGAGTTCATAAGCCACTCTAACCTCGAAAACCGAAAAACGACAGCTGCCATAACTAACGTTATGGTGACATAAATAGGTAAAGTATAGGTTTATTACCAGCTAAGGTGTTACAAACCTGTACAACCTAGTCTTCATCATGATGCTTGTTATAAACATCGAAAATAAAAGTAGTATTTTGCAAGTCAGTTTAGTGATTAAAAGCAGCCTGTGAAAATATTTCAATGTTTTAGGTACCTAATTAGACTTACTTTGCACAATTCTGTACATATCTCAAAGTAACTTTATGGAAGCGAGGGTTATATATATATAGGGGAATACATTAGATAAAGTATGAAAGTAGCATAAATGTAGTCAAAATCGCCTCTGTGGTCTAGCGGTCCGGGTGTTAGACTTGACTGCATGAGGTCCCGGGTTCGAATCCCGGGTCGGCCAACACAAAGAAAATTGGATTTTTCCAATTTTCTAATAAAAAAATGTTGGTCGGGATTGGAAATGTGCCCGGTTGGCGATAGGCTTGCCACCTATCACACTGTGGGACTTAGTGTCTTCGGCTAGTCGTGGGTGCCTTGGTTGTACCTCTGCCTACCTCTTCGGGGATATATATGGGCGTGAAGAAAATACGAGTGCGCTGGAAAATCTTAACGGTGTTACGCTGTCTAACCACATATGCAACAGTAAAATCAGAGACAAACAGTGGTCATGAAATGAAGTGTTCATGATGATTCATTATTTTACGGTCATAATGCTCAGATTTTATCATAAGGTGTTGTCTATACTCTCTGAAACCGGTGTATTTGTGTAAAAAGAGTAATGAATATGGAGGAAGCATAAATGGTTTGCATAGATTGCGACACTTGACATTCCGTATTCTCTGCCTACCCCGCAAAGCAGTTGGTTTTAAGACTTGGTCGATTTAAACATAAATTTCTGCTATTGCAAAGTAAAGATCTAGATTACATATATTTCGTTATCACATTAGATTCCTCCTAGAGACAAACCTCGTAGGTATTTAGATAGAAGTCAAAATAGTCATACTCACTTAACAATAAAGGAACCTCGCTTTACTGCCTATTTGTAATAAAGTGTTTCAGGAATTGTCTTATTTTCACGTTTGTTCAGTATTTTTTGCATCACCTGCGATATTTCTGTACATCTGCCGGCTTCGATGGACGTGTTTATTGTAACCTGGCTTTTATTATTCTTTCTCTTCGCAATTGTGTTTTATTAATGCGTTGAACATTTAAATTTTCGTGTAAATAACAATTTCGTTGTAAAATATTTTTTGCTTATTTGACTTCAATTTCCATTGTAATCCATGGATTAATGTAAATGTACAAAACTTCGATCCACTTGTAAAAGTAGTAAATGTTCGAAAATCAGTCTTTTCACTCTATATAATACCATCAAATATTATTATTTAAAGACGAGGTTCGGTCATGTGAAACTAAAAATTGATAAAAATGGATTGTAAAAGTTGAAAAATTTATTTAAAA
>NJDC01058156.1:30485-55256 GCA_002245475.1 Calephelis virginiensis | reverse complement strand
AGTTACCACAGCTTTGTTGAAACCCATCGCCCTTGCAGCTGAACTTGCTCTTAATGACAACTCCGAATGTCATTTCAAAAATCTACTAGCCCAGTCTAAGCGTGCAAGTCAGGTTTCTTTGTTAAATTTGTGGTTAAATCGGTTTCTTTCGGCTGATTGGAATGCCAAGCGTCGCAGATCTGTTTTGGTCAATCCAAATAACCTGGACCTTTTAGCTCATCAGAAAAAAACACATTTTTAGGAACAGAACACTTCCGGAACACTTCAAGTCTTGGCTTCAATCTTTTTTATGCGGTCTTCTAAAATACTCTTAGGAACATTGTGCTTATGTAATGCTAGTAGATATCCCTATCTGCCTTCCATTGTTGCATTTATTGTCAAAAGCATATCCGAATCCAACCATTGTAATCTGTTTGATTTTTATGTACATACGTATGTTATGGTATGGTAAGATGGATCTGTAAATAAGACAAGTATTTACTTCAGACACATATAAAATAATTAAAGACAAAAATTATGAGGACACATATAATACTCATTTCCAACACTATATCAGGGTGAATCCGGATATCCGATAACACCCCGTCCGCTTGTACCCCACAGATACCAAATTTGAAAATATTTTTGCTTACAGGGTAGGCTTGACCTTGCAATCACAATAACTCATTCTTTAGTAACTTTAATAAGTTTAATTTCATAAAAAAAATGCAATCCTGTGTCTGTACACATTTACATCAAATGATAATACGATGAAATTGACAAAATAGATTACTTACCTTCATTTTAGTTTTTTCCCATAAACGCAAGCGCTGAGACGTTGTCGTCACAGCCATTTGCATTTGCCCTAAACAATCGCACGCGAGTGTCCCGGCGATAGTAGGAATGAGGCAGCAATAACCATAGTAGTGAAATAACAACTATCTGGTTTCACCCACTATCCGAATTCGCCCCTCATTCCCCTAGTCGTTACCCAACTTGAACTTTTCAAATCCAATGATTTAAATAGTCCTAAAATTAATAGTCATGGACAAAACCTATAAGAACCACCTTCATAACCCCAGCTTAAAATATAAAAAACCGAATCGAAATAAACAGACACAAACCACTGATGTGGTGCCACTGATACACACACACACACACTCACACACACATTCACAAACGAAAGTACATACATACTTATAGTTTAATTATATACATTTTAACCCTTTTTTTAAAAATACCTTTTTTAATTTAATTTAATTTATTCAAAAATTTAACACAAAAACATAATTTAACACAGACTTTGGTATTTCCAGCGGTCTCCACACTAGGCTACGTCTGTGTCGTGGCGACCATATTTCAATCTTGGATTTACTTTTTCTTGAATTTACAGGGCATCCACAGTTTAATATTAGTAAATAACTTTCTCTCAAACATATGTATTTGGAGCTTTAATCAATAATTCTTGAAAAACTTTGCCTACCCAGTAAAGACTTTATCGAATATGAAACAAAAAGTATTTCTTATCTAAAGCTTCCATAAAATCATACAAATTACATCCCTCTGTACCTATTTTCAATTTTTATTGCAAATATTATACTTTCATTTTCTACTTCTGAAACTGAATAAGCACAATTTCATTTTGTACTTTACTGTACTTCAGTAAGGTTTAAAATTGAGGGTTTTAAAAACCCCTGCCTCTTTCAGGTGTTTTGTTGCGTGAATAATCGCGAAGCTCTCGCATTGATCAATCAAAAGTTAGGCAATTTATTTCGCTGGCTGTACGTAGATTGGAACTGTCTATGACGGCTTGTTCCCTTTAATTGCACAATCACCTGTGCCTCTGAAATACTGGTTTTATCTTTTTTTGAAAGAGTTTTAAAATTTTACGCTTTTTAACTTTCAGATTGTTTCTTTTCATAAAGGAAAACAAGCAAAAAGATCTACGAATCTCTTAAAAGTCACACGTTGAGTCCAGACAACAAATATGATAATGGTAGGTTTTCTATCTGAGTCTGGGATGTTACTATGTCTGTTACGTATGTTTCTCATGTCCTTCGCTTGTAAATAATTTTACAAAAATCTTTAAAATTAGATTTTATGAATATACATACATATTACGCCAAGTTTCTTGTGTGGTAGGCAGACAGTAACGATTGCCAAAAGTCTGACTGATTTGTCTAGCCTCTTCTACACTCTTTTTTTAACAAGTATGCCCGGTTTAAGACCCGTCGCACAACCCTCGCTTGAGACAAATCAACTTAGGTCTCCCCGGGTATCCCCAACTATCCACAATTTGTAACTGAATACATACTAGCTCGCTCGCACCCTAAAATATATTTATTATTAATTTAAGCCTATGTGTTATTCTGACGCATAAACTCTATACCTATAAGTTGTCGTTATATCAGTTTAGTACTTTTTGCGTGAAAGAGTAACAAATACAAATCAAATATAAAATATTTTTTTAAATTAACCTTACAACAGGCACATATGACACACACACACACACGTCTATATAATACTAAAATCAACCACCGGATTGGAACGTGGCTACACACTGAGAAGATCCGGCAAGAAACTCAGTGGGCTTGATGTTTTTTTTTTCCATTTTGAAATATGTGTATAATAAGTATAACATTAATAACTTATACTATTATCTTTAATAGATTAAAATGAGAATGACTTAATCCCAAGCGTTGGTATCTGCTAAATAGGTAGTATACATATAACCTTTTTCGTGTAATTTCGGTTTAACCCATTTCATAAAATTTCTAATTGGTAGGTATTTCATATAATCGGGAAGATTATTGTAAAACCGTACACATTGGCTCATGAAAAAATGGCTTATAATGGAAACAAGACTTGTGCACAGCAAGATTATTTTTGTTCTTTGTATTGACACGGTGTAGGTATATCACAATTTCTTTCAAATGAACTTAAATTTTTATGAACATACATTAAATTGTCAAAGATGTACTGGGATGTTATAGTTCGAATTTTAATTTCTTTGAATTTTTCTCTCAGGGAAACTCCTGCCCTTATTGCCCTAAAATGTCCGTATTGCTCTCTTTTATAAAATAAATATAGTATTTACTTCAGGTGAACTCCCCCAGAGATAATTTCCATACGACATGATGTTGTGAAAATAACTAAAATAAACACTCCTAGAGGTTAAAACATCAGTTAATTTTCACATTTTTTACAGTATAAGTTGCTAAACTTTACCTAATTGCAAGTTCATCAATGTGCGGGCCCTATTGTAATGTTTATTAAATATTGTTCCTAAAAACGTAGTAGAATCTACAAGGTCCAGCTTGTTAACATTAAGTTACACATTTGTATCTACTTGCTTCACATTCGGCATTGAAAATTTTAAACATTTCGTATTTTTTCATTCAAAAATTGTTATTTACTTTATGTACGGCTTTTGAAATCGCTTTGTTCGTTTCGTCATACTTACTCAGTTGTCTTTTCACTTTAAATATAAGTGAAGTGTCATCCGCGAACAGTACAAATTCTTGTTTGTATCTTATGTAGTATGATAAGTCATTTATATATACAAGTAACAAAAATGGTCCAAGAATGGAGCCCTGGGGACACCCATCGTAACAACAGCACCAGTAGATTTTTTCACCATCTATCCAATCTTACAAACTTTCGCATTATTGGAAGGATTAGCCGACCAGGGAACTTTGTTCACTTGGCAGTTAATGATACTGCCAACCCTGCAGGCGTGTATATATTGTAAGATATATTAAACGTTCAGGTTTAAATGTTTGTGTGATGTCGTTAAGCTGTAGTTGTCTCTTACCACTAGGAGACCCATATGCTTGTTCGGTGACCTCTCACATAAAAAAATGTAATGAAATCTCAATTAGAAACATTTATCGCCACACTGGCGACGCTGTTTACGAAACACATAAGTTGGTCGCTCTATAACTGATAAATCATATACAATAGTTATGTGCAAATAGGAATTGAAACATTGACAGAGTGTTGACTCAAGCGTAAATCGCTCGAGGCGATGATCTGATGACGAATTACCAACATAACATGCAGCATCAAAGCATATGCAACTCACGCACCCATGGATCTGTATGGAAGAAAGGGTGGCCATAACTCTGAGAAGTCCTGGGAGACAAGCTAAAAACAAATGCAGTTTATAATTTTTATGTTAGGTGATAAGAAAAAAGCAGGCTGCTTTTCTGACACCGAAGATGTTCCAGGTGACGGGATCTTAGAATACTGATGCAAGTCTAGCTACCATCCCTAGGCTAGTACTCTCTGGCTACTAAAAGCCGAGAACTTAGAATATAAAAGAAAGGCGGTGTTAGAGCAGTGATCAAGCCGGGCAAACTAATGTTTAGCACTCTTTCAATTAGTAGTTTGTAGAAAGGTAAGCAAACAGACAAATGTGCTAATGTAACTCTCTTTATCTACTAATAAAGTAAAAGATTACGTCATGTTGCTCCGGGTTCCTATGCGGAATGGATCATCTGCCTTCCAGCTAGGCAGCTCATAAAAAACGAGCTTTGGCTCACCGTCACTAACTTGCATCTGACTAAGTTGTACAGTTCTGCAGGGACTATTGTCGTTGACGTATTCCAGTTCGGTGGATAAGGTAGCCAGTAAACTTACTTCTGATCGAGACCCCAATAACCCGGCCTAAGGTTGGCAAAGCACCATTATAACCTTCAGTGTCTTTAGGTGGACTGAATTATTTTACTGAATAATCGTCTTCTTTTTTGCCTCCCAATATCATAAAAAAGTAATTTCGACCTGGAACTACGGACTTTAAGGTCCCTCCTAAGTTTACCTGCTTCTCTTTTTAAAAACGTAAAGTACGAAAATGGCTAGCAGATAGTCAGTAGACTTGCAGACTTGGCCTAAGATTCCTCCCAAACAGTAGCTATGCAACTGTAGCGTCTATGGTGACGATTTTTGTAACTTACCATCAGGAGATTCACCTGTTTGTTCAATCCGAACTAAAAAAGTACCTTCACACCCTTATCCCGAAAGAGGTGGCAGAGGTTCAGGTAGAGCATCCACGACTAGCCGAAGACACTAACGGCCTCACTCAAAGACGCCAGTTATCTTTTAATCAGTCATTAAATCGACATTTTCTTTAGGTTATATTAATTTAATTATAGATTAAATGTTACAAGATGTTTTTGAGATGAATCGATCGCCAACCATGCAAATGTGATCCTTTAATGTAATCCTTTCCCGTGTAATGCTTTTTTTTAAAGAAAATTGAAAAGTTTTTTTTTTGCCTGGCAACTTGGAACTAATAATAAAATTAAATGAAACAGAATTTATTTATTTGCTGAATGAATAAACCACAGGAATAAATTAAATTAATGAAATGAAATTTATTTATTTGCTATTCAGCAAATAAATATATTTAATTTCATTAATTAAACTAAAATAATCTAAGAAAGCACAGTAAATGGTCACTCTAACAGCAGACAGTTCCAATTAAATACGAGAGCGGTTCATCCATGCGGAGCTTGTTAGACATCCTGGGCCAGGTGAATGCCAAGACGCAAACACGGATCGTGTCACTTCAAGGTTCCTTTGAGGAGTCAGACAACATGGCTGTCGAATACCTGCACAATAGTATAAAGAAAAAATCACATGTCAATTTACCTCATAGCTCAGTTCAAAATTGATAACAAAAACTTTGTTATGGGTAACAAAGTTACCATGGGTATGGGTAACTTTTAAAAATAAGGGGTTCTTTTGGTTTGAAGTGTCAGGGTGTGGATCTATGTCTTTGACAACATAAGTCTCAAACAGATGACGTTATGGAGGCAGGAATAGGTAAGACTACTCTCTCTTTTTACATGCTGCCTGGCAGGAAGACAGACAGTCTATTCTGCAAAGGATCCCGGATTAAGAAACATTAAACAGTTAAGGAGATAATGAGTATTCTGCAAAATCAATAAGGACATAAAATAAATGCACAAAATACTCAAGCTTATACCCCCGTTCCCCGTTTTCCCAGTATTAGTCCGGGTCCAATGAGACGAATAGACCATCTGCCTCGCTGCCCGGCGATCACTGGTCAAACATAGGTCATCACTAACAAGATCACTGGTGGTAGAATGCTTTCCAGCAACATACCAGCCGTAATGACTCTGCGATGTTTCAGCCCGGAGGGTAGGGTAGCTGATAGACTTGCACAAAAGGCTTAACATCCCGGCCATAAATAGCGTCGCACCTGTAACTTCTGTTGTGTCTATACGTGGTTTATAGTTATCTCTTACCATCAGGAGAGCCCAGTGTTTGTTTGTTGGACTCTTACATAAAAAACATTTTTTTCTTAATTCTCTTCAAAATACACAACAGTTGTAACTGTTATAACTCAACAAATTCATATCTATACATATAATAAATCTGTAGAAGAGTCAATTCTGTACATTGAAAATATTGAAAAAATAAATAGCAGGGGGTGTTACTGGATCGAAACCAATCCCAATATGTGATTAAAATAAATGTTGTCTTTCTGTATGTTCAGGCATCACGTGAAAACTAACGGTTCGATTTCGATGAAACTTGGTATAATTATACGAGTATCTTAGTATCCTGGGCATAAAATGGGATACTTTTTATCCTGAAAAAACCTAGAAAAAAATTGAATCTTAATTTTTCAGTTTTATCTCGCGAATACCGACATCCGCGCGGACGGTGTCGCGGGCGGAAGCTAGTTTATCAATTAAACAATTAAAAATAAAAATGAGTCAATTTAGGTTTTGCACTCATGGTACATTTTGTTATAACTTTTTGATAAAGTCAGTTTTAACAAATGAGACGAAACAAATTCCTGTCAGAAAAAAAAAGATATTTAAACCGTAAAATCCAGTACATAGACATAATAAAATTATTTTTGCGTGTTTTCAATAATTTTTTTATCAAACTAAAATCCGTAACTAAAGCTATCCGGAATCCGGATTATAATTTTTTTTTTAAATATCCGAAATTTTAACTATGTCCATGATATTCCTGATATTATTATTTTTTTTGAAAATATTCATGTACATTTTCATAAAGATGAATTTTTCCTTAGAGCTAGAATGATTAATAATACAATAAGTACCTCATTTGAAAGGAATCAAGAAGTCTATCCACCACCTTCCACTCAACATATAGCCAATTAACCAGAAAATATGTTCAATAAAAATAAACAACTTATATGTACTCGAGTTTACTCGAGCATGTAGGTATTTCAAATACTTAATACTAAAGGTACAGTTCCGACGAGTGGCGTATAATCGAATCAATTTATATATTTTTGCACGAATAAACTATAAGGGAACTATACGTTAGCCGATATATGTACACTCACGTACGAAGGTTGTTCAAATAGAAAATATACTGACTGAACATGGCTTACAAGCTATCCACTTTTATGTTTTTATGATACGTTGACTAAGTTTTTATGTAAGTACTGTCATTGTTAAAAATTATATCCTTTTTTAGTTAATACCAAAGACAATATAACATTAATAATTACTGTTAATACTTAATAAAAGTAACTTAAGTTTTTTATCCCACTTACTGGTTAAAGCGGTGAGAAGTTTACCAGCTTGCTAAAATTTATTTGATTACTAGTTGTTGCCCGAGGCGTTGCCCGCGTGGTCCCACAGCAACATTGTTTCGTTATAAATATTATCCTATGTGTATATAATATAGACACATAGAGATGTGTATGCAAAATATCATGAAAATCAGTTCAGCAGTTTTTGCGTGAAGGAGTAACAAACAAACAGACAAAATTTCGCATTTATAATATTAATAGGATAGGATAGGATGAAAGGAATTAATCTGATCTTTTTAAAGAATAGATCAACTTAAAAATCAAGGACAAGTTTTTTTTTTTCACGGTGACATAATTTAGAATGAAGACATTAAACTTCGATATTTTCCATTCTAGCTCTTCATAATGTTGACTAGCCTAATTTTCCCCCGTGTTAGTCCGGGTGGTAGAAGGTGGTAGTAGGAGGTGAGCATAGCTTAAATTGGACCCTTGGAATAGTTCTGTGAAGTAACTAGCTCTGGTACGTATCCACCGTCTTACCTATTACTGCCGCCACAGAGATAGTGTCACGTTCAGCCCCATTGTCTAGCTTGGAGTGTAAGGTAGCCGGTATATTTGCACATTATGCCTCAAAGTACAACGACGCACCTAAGTATAATATCTATGGGGACTGGCATATTGAACGAAATTTAACCAGCTAGTGCTATAATTTTAAATCCAGTCTATCAAATAACAAAAAAACAACTTGATTTTTTATATATTTCTCCCATCACAAGGTAACAAAACAACCAAATATCTAAACAAAAATTTAAAAAACATTTTGTATTTGAAATCCTAGTAAGTTATCATACTTTTTAGAAAATATTGTACATAGATGATATAAAATTTTATTTATGTGTTGATAAAACATACTTAATACATAGAATTTTCACTACGAATGTACAAGAAGGCCAGACGTCAGATATCGATTATTCGAGAGCGAATACAGACTCATTCGAGACCTGGCAATGCGTTTCTGTCATGTCAAATTTATCTATCTTAACATGGAGGTAATAGAGTCCAATTTGGCATATCGTAACTATTTATCACTCAAATTCTATAATATGTTTTAAGGAAAAATGAGCTCTATCGTATTAATTTTGGGTATATTTTTCAGTGGACATGTTTGGCATGTAGCAAGATCAATGAATAGTTTTGTGGTTTCAGCGGCTTTCAGCGGATGCAATTTGTGAAACCGGTTATGATCAGGCTTCACGTGGAAAATAGAAGTTTTTAAATTAAATAACTTTTCCGGGATATATGTTGTAGAGATTGAAGGGGATTTTACATCAATAGTAATATTGAAAGTTTGAAAAATGCTTTTCTAACGAAGTACCAGATGTTAAATAATCAAAAACTTTTAAATATATTGATAAAATGTATTTTTGTGCAAATTAGAAAATAGAAAATCGCCTCTGTGGTGTAGTGGTCCAGGTGTTAGACTTGACTTCATAAGGTCCCGGGTTCGATGCCCGGATCGCGCAACAAAAACGAAATGTGGTTTTTCCAATTTTTTTTCCAATTTTCTGATAAAAAATGTTGCTCGGGATTGGATATGTACCCGGTTGTCGATAGGCTTGTCACCTATCAAACTGTGGCACAAATTGTGCCTCTGACTACCTCTTCGGGGATATTGGCATGAAGACACTTTCAGCCTATAATTTGACATAACTTTATGAAAAATATAACAGAAAAGATTACCTACATTTACTACCAAACAAATAAAAAAGGGTGATAAAAAATATTTATAATAACAACACAGAAAAAGTCAGCCCAATTTTTCCGTTAAATAATTCTTCTTTGTGTCAATAATCAGATCAGTGGACTGTAAAGAGAATGGCCTGAATATTGACGGTATCTAAGCTGTCTCCGATTTCCTGACAACTTGGTACTTTCATTAAAATCAAACTTAGAATAATACACAATATTCCAAATATAGACAGTAAAGAGATAAACTTAGAGATCAATGACACTAAAACAAAGGTTATGACTGATACGACTGACTGACTGACGATACTGACCGACACGGAAAAACAATATGTCTTGGTAGACTTTCATCTGAAGAGCGCTTCTTACAGGATAGGAACTCAAAAGACACAAACATAAGGTAGTTTCACATCAAGTCCCTAGTAAGGAAGGCAGAGATATCGATTGCTAAGACAAACATACCTGTTTTCATACAAACATGCCGGTTTCGAAGATTTTTGACAACACCTTTAAATAATATCTATCTCTGGGTCCATACAACTATTCATTGTAGGTATGACATTTATTCATCTGCCATTCTTTCCACTTTACCGAACCACACTTCTAAATCCCATTCCGTCTCTCATGATCGGTCTGAGTCCGTCTCGTCGTCTCGTCTTTCACTATTGCAAATGCATAGCCATCCAGCCGGATCAAGGCTTTGTTATTACAAAAACCAGAGTGTATAATTCAAACCATTAGAATTAAATATTAACAAAATACGTTCATATTTACTTTAGTAATTGTGATTGCGTTAAGGAGCTATGGATGGTGAGTAAACTTCTTATAACCTATAATGATGTTAACCCTTAGCACCACTCGTTATTTCCGGCCACATTTATACACTCGTGGGGGAGCTAGATCCCCAGTGTAATATGTATCTTTTAAATGCATTTAAATATATTTTTATTTATCATTTTTATGGAATAATTAAAAACCTTATTAAGAACATATAAACTTAATTTTATTAAAATTTTAAACATAAATGTCAAATTTCTGACGTCTTATACAAAATTAGTACTTTTTGGTAACAATTCCTTTAGAGTCTAATTTCGAGTCTTACTTGAATGTAAAAAAATAAAATTAAAATCAAATGTGTCCTATTTTCTCATCATACATATAACTAAAAACGCAAAATAATGATAAAACTTTCAATATCTTGTATAACATACAAAATCACAATAGGTTTATTTGTCTGTCAGTCATCAGTCTATATAAATTTTATAGGAACACTTTTAGTCTTGTAACTTCATTTAATTATATTATACTTATGTATTTATATGAGTCGATTGAAATCAACACCGGCAATCTGTATATGGATTCCATAAGGATACATGGATATTGATCTAATCCATATACAGATTGCCGGTTTTGATTTCAATCGACATATATATTTTATCAATTTATGACATTTACGTTATTCCTTGCATTTGTCACCTATTTTTACGTCCATGTATGTAGTGTAGGCGACATATTTTTTTGTTGGCATTTTGAGAACTCTCGGAGAATATTACTATCGCTTTGACAAGCTCACAAATGGCATGGCTATAAATGGGTATATCTGTTTTTGCCATCAAAAGCGTTCGGGCTGCTGATCTATATTAAACAGGCTATGATTTTCAGATTCATCTTCAAATTCATCATCACTTTCTGTGACATAGCCATTTGCTTCTACGGGCCCCTCCATATCACTCAACTCCGATATTTGTTCAGGAAAAACATTCTTAATTTCACTTTTATCCGTCTTTGTTTCATTTAACGTATGATCTACCTGTCCTGGAGGCAACTTTTTATTAATTTTGCTTACAAAATAAAAAAAAAATGAAAAGAAGAGAAGGTGATCTAAAAATTATACTTGCATAACTTCTCTCGCCTCTGTGGTCTAGCGGTCTGGCTGTTGGACTTGACTGCATAAGATCCCGGGTTCGAACCCCGGGTCGGCCAACAAAAAGAAAATTGGATTGTTCCAATTTTCTAATAAAAAAATGTGATACATTGTGGGACTTAGTGTCTTCGGCTAGTCGTGAGTGCCTTGGTTGTACCTCTGCCTACCTCTAAGGGAATATGGGCGTGAAGATACTTTTACTTTTTTATAACTTCTCTCGTGGGGGACCTACGTCCCTCAATCGCTCGTAACTTACCGACCACAGACGTTAGCAAGACACACGTCCATTTCCAAATAAAAAAAAACATACTAAAACATGCTTGATGAGGGACTGTACTCCCCCATGAATGGTGTTAAGGGTTAAGTGTGTGTTCTGAAACTAAGACAGGGGATGTAAAGCCGCTTGTAAGTTCTGCCCTAATTTTTAAAAATGATAAAAAAAATCACCTCAGACACAATTTTGGCATGCACCCTTGTCTTTTACTGACGACTGATCTAACCATTCGAGCTACCGAGATAAATATAAAAACGGGAAAAGTGCTAAATAAAATTAGCCTTCTTTCCTAACTATGGTTAGACCTGATCTTATGATGAAAAGAACAATAAAAGCGTTGCTTCGTCTCTGTAGCACTGTTATCATTTTTCTTTTATATGACTTCGTCAGTTGTATGACTGGTTGCACTAGAGAAGTAATCCAACCATATAAATTATTAAGTTATTTCAAAAGAAATGTGGTATCACTTCTTTACTTAATATAACTCTGTATCAGGCAGTAGTAGGCTCAACAAAATCACCTATTACAGTTGGATCTGTTAGGATTACGTTAATTTCGCGGATCAGAGGCCGACTACGTTTGATCTCTATTTCGGGAATGTTACGTAACATGAGGGAACATTGTTATTTATTTTCATGACCTTAGTTTTTATATACTAGCTGTGCTTGTGTGGTACTAATTATTATGACTTTTATTTAATGATATTAGAAGGCAAACAAGCAGACAGATTGCCTGATAGTAAGAAATTCACGTCGCAAAGAGGCAGCAAAGGTGGTAATGGTGCGTCGCCGTCCGAGATGTTCTAGATGTTAGTCTCGAGCAAAAGTAAGTTTACCGGCTACCTTGCTCTCCGAACCGGAATAAGTCAACGGCAAGCACAGACGTTATGGGGGTAGGAATAGCCAATGGTACCAATGGTGGTTGGTTAGCCAATGGTAAAAATAGTACCAATCTGGGCGAGGTGTTGCGAAACTCTACCACCTAGTAGGATGTCTTGGTGTTAGTGACGGTTAACTTATGCTCGCTTTTTACGAGCTGCCTGGCAAGAAGGCAGATGGTCAATTCCGCAAAGGAGTCCTGACCAACACGGGAGAATTACTAAACATGCATGTTAACGTTTGTACTAGCCACTGGTAACGGCTTCGCTTCTGTATAATAAGAGTTTCGTACTAACACTAGTCTTGAGTTGATTGCTGATGATTTTCAAAAAAAGATTCTGAAAGAGGAGGAAATTTCCAATAAAAAATTCCTGTCTCCTGGAACTCTATCTCCATCATTTATAATTTTAATTAAACGCTGAAAATAGGTCCTCGCGCGACATTTTTAGGTTGCGCCCGTGGCGTCAAAAGCGAGTACGGCACATGAATTGATTTATTGAAGGTATTGAATTTTTTTTTTTAATTTGAAAA
Source organism: Calephelis virginiensis (assembly GCA_002245475.1). NCBI lineage: Eukaryota > Metazoa > Arthropoda > Insecta > Lepidoptera > Riodinidae > Calephelis > Calephelis virginiensis. The sequence continues at coordinate 42,381 of NJDC01058156.1, read as the reverse complement.
AAATATGGTGTGTTCTGAACACTACAAATTGGAAATTTCACTTTTTTTATGTGCTATTACACGCTTTTGGTACATTTTTTTAGACGTCATTCCAGATCCAATGAGCTATCGCACATATTTTTAAGAGTAGTATCACTATTTTGTACCATTTTCAACTTGTCGACTAGACTATAATATTATAGTATAATACAAACAAAGATAATGAAGGTTTGAAAATACGATGAAACGTTTCGGGAAAAGGAAGTTCAAATCAAAACAAAATATTTTTATTTCACACTAGCTGTCCCGGCGAACTTCGTTCCACCCGTTCAATTTGTATGGGAATGTATGCATGTATGTAAGATTGTTTTTTCCAATTTTAACCAGACAAACTAAAGCTCTTGTGACGCATCTATATAATACTAAATCAGTTAGGTAGGTAGTGCTTTCGCGCTTCACTCCCCTGGTCTTAGCGGGGACATGGCTCAAGATAAATATTTCCATAATTTAATAAAACGAGAACGTTTTTATAATAGTTTTTTTAACATCATATTTAGGTATCCTCAAATGAATCTCAAAAGAAGGGGAAGAGGATTCGACAAAAATTAGTATCACGAGATGGAGGGGTAGTGAGATGTCACGTGTATTTATTTTTTCACTGACTATTCGATTTTTAAGTATCTAGTCGTTAGTGTTGAAACAACCCTTGCTAATCCGAGTTCTGAAAGTTTTATAATAGCACATTTTATAAGATATCTTTTTGATTCAAATGACTTTGTTACTTTTAAACCAGTCAAATTCAACACAGAGAAATACACGCGTGTTGGATAGAAGAGAGGGGTTAATCTTCGACCTCATAACCACAGTCGAGATGATTGAGGAGGTGCAGAATTACGTCATATATGAATTACGTTCGAATACACAATTACATAAACTTTAGTCGGACAATACATTCCAATAATTAAATGAATTTATGGCAAATATAACCATAAATATCCATACATATCTACGTGTATTTACGAATTACTAAATATATAATACATAATTATCATCAATTACTGAGATATAGATTCCTTAATACATGTTTAAACGTCATCTTAAAAGGAGAGTTTCTGATGTCAATGGAAACAAAATTTCAAAGCTTGACGGCCTGAAAAAGTACGATTTGTAGATAAAATCCGTTTGACAAAGAGATAGATTAACAGCCATTTATGCAACTTTACTAATAAATACCTATCTTCTAAAAAGAAATTATACCCTAAAGTACACACTATTCATTACACGAATGTCTGTCCTGAGTAATCGAACTGTAGTCTCGTAAAAGATTAGGCAAATACGTTAACCGCTCGGTCAATAAATATTAACAAGTTTATGTTTTTAAAATTTTTCAGAGAGTAAAAAAACTGCAGCTACTTTAATTTTAAATTGGATTGCTCTACTTACCCGATAAAAAAGGCATGAATGTCGCTGTATTTGACCAAGTTCAATTTGACTTTATGAAAAACCGAAAATTGGAGTGATCTACTATGGCGATATTAATTCATACTGGTCGAGAATAGGGACGTGCTTACACGGATAACGGATAAAAAATGGCCACTACAATTGGACCGCATTTCTTAACGATTTAAGCTACTAAAATAAATAGTTTCTTGTACAATCAAAAAGACCTATTTTGTATTACAGCTGTAGGCGACAGACAAAAACGTACTTAATGATTCAGGAATAACGTACATTGTAGAAAACATTATCTTGAAAAATGTATTTTGTGTAGGCATTTTTAAATAATCCGGTCAAATTAGATCAATTAATAAGAGTGAAATTGTTTACCTACACAACATAATTAAATCGAGTATCGAGAAATTAAATAAGTATCGAGTGCCAAATTTCACGATCCTTTGCATACCTGGGGTGGTGATTATGTAACTCAGTTACCAACTCAAAATGGATGAGTGTGCATCAAATCCCTGTCAAATGACGTGTTTTGTATTTGCTATCTCCAGTGATCAACAGAAATACAATAGAGATAGCAAACATAAATTACGTCATTTGATGTACACTTTCACAATATGAGTTGACAACTGAGATACATAATCACCCCCTGGTCTAAACCGTATTTATTCAAACACGCCGGTTTCGGAGACTGCATGTCTGACTTAGATAAAATCCGAGCGATTTAATTGTGGAATGTCAACCTAAGTTTCCCCGGGTACCTACATTACTGTACATACTACTCTGTTAATCTTTCATCTGTCATCCTTTCCATAGGACCAAACCAACGGAGATAGTTCTTTCGCAATTTAACACCCACACTTTCTTTCAATTCCACTTTTTATCGAACCTCACCGTTACGAATGCGGTCAGCGAGCGTTACACCACAAATTTCCCATAGCGCTTCCATTTCGACCGCATTTGTTCTATTCTCATTCCTTCTCTGACATACCCTGCTTTCGCTTACATACTTATAAAAAATATTACACTCTCCAATATTTTAAAATTCCCACCGATGTTGTACATGGAAAAAAGTTACTGGAGGTCTAAGTCAAAAATATTTTTTTTTCAAGTTACTTCAGAACGGTGAGTTAAAATACTAACGAAATGTTAACATTTTGTTGCAAAAAAAAAACAAAGAATTCGAAAGAAAAAAAAAACGACGAGTCCGATATCATAATTAATAATTTAACTGTTTTGGAACTAGAACTACATAAGTGTAAAAAATTTGCTAGTATTGTGTTTACGAATATAAATGACACAAATCCGATTCCAATTTCCAATACTGCATGAAATCAAAATTCAAGAGTAGCCCTTCTGATAATATTTTGAAATACTTATGAGGTTAAGTTGTGTGTTGGTTTGTTTAGTTAGATGAATAAAAGTCCAACTTACGGTTTCTTTGGTATAATGTCCAAGCACACAAATAACACAGAAAGGAAGGTACAACAAGAGGAAGCACTTAGCTTAGGCAAGCAAGCAGTCTAAGTGTATAAGCACTAATAGTTAATAAGCACTGAAAGCATTAAAGTATAAATTAAGCTTAGCTTAAGCACAAGCGATCGCGAGTGGCGGCAATCGAGCGGGAGAAAATACGTATCAATAAAGACATTAAAAAGTTCTAATTAACGTTCCATTATCCTTGCGCAAAATGAAAAATGTTCAAAAGCTTCAAACATAGATGATACTTAATTAATTCTAATATCGGCACAAATAATTTTTAATTTTACAAATAACGATTTTTTTTCGAAATGTCTACTGTTGTGTACGTCTAAAGACTTTTACAACGTCACCGGGCACTCCGGCGAAGCGGTGATGGGTCCGTTTCGGGAATATAATTATTGGCTGTTGCCATCAGAGGGTGTGGGTGGTTTTCTAACTTAGAAAAATAGGTACGAGAGTTCCAATTCCAATAATAATAATAGTAGGAATTTATACTGAACAAGTTGTAGGGGGTAAAGGGTAGTCCTGGGAAGGTGGTCGAATGCTACGCTTGGAAATGATAGTATGGGTCGTATGCAAGTTTTATAAAGAGTCAACTTATTTTTAAGTGACAATTTATTGTTTTTGTTCAGAATACTATGTAATCGGTACATGACATATTTGGCCTTATTTTTGACACATTTAATGTGTGATTTGAATTGAATTGTACCTATCTCACTCTTTTAAATACTAGGATCCAATCCTCTTTTTGCGTCTCATTTTTTAAACAGAGAAGCGTCTCTTAAGACGCTTCTCTGTTTCATTATTTTCGAAGACGGTTGCAAGGAATTTCAAGTTCATAAATGCAGAATCATCTTTTTTTTCCTTTCTTTCTTTAGGTTTTGGCATTTACGTTAGTATTTTGTTATAAGACAAGTAGAATTTTGCATCAAATTTACCAAATTTGGAATTCAATTATAACTAGTCATAAGTCGTCAATAAATCATGTCAGAGTCTTGGGTAAAGCGGTGGCCTCATTACTCAAGTTCGTGTAGTGAGATTTGGCGGCAACGCAATTGGGATACGCTAATTTCTTCATGATTATTTCATTTGTGCACTTTCACTGAACAAAATGCCACCAAAATTGACTAAATTCACTCAACATAAAAACGAAATTCAAGAATAATAAAAAAACTTCGACCATCTTTTCTCTCGATGGCGCCAAAAACTCCAACAGAACCAGCTTTGTTATACATGACAAGAGCTATAACAATAAATAATACTAGCAACCAGTCCTAGCTTCATATGGGTGGACAAACATAGAATTTATAATACTATAAACCTTCTTCTTAAATAACTCTGTTCAAAATCCGTTGCATATTTTGAAAGATCTAAGCATGCATAAATTGCATATAGACAGTGGAAAGCGACTTTGTTTGATACTATTAAGTGATTCGGATTCCGAATATGCGAATAACGTTATCATTCTGGCAGCCCTAGCTAAATAGCGAGTTGACAAGTAAAGCCAATTTTATTAATTGAACGTCAGTCGCTTATATAGGTAGGTAGATCTCTATCAGATTTTGATAGCAATACTCAATTATCATGAGTCTATAAAGTGCATATGAAAATTTTGGGTAAGTACTTACAGATATTTCCATGAAATCTATTTACGCTTGATGATAATTAATTGGAAATAGGCACAGTATAATGGTATGTTGCTTCTTAGGCTGAGCACTCTGCTCGCCCACTAGCCCGGTGACGTTGTAAAAGTATCTAGACGTACACAACAGTAGTCATTTCGAAAAAAAGAGAAAAGGTATGTTGCTGCTTTAGAACTAGCTAACGTCACAAGAATTTTGTTTGTTGAATTAGAAAAATATCAAGATGCGTTGTTTGCCAAATAGAAGCCGGCTCTGCGTTTACAAGGCGCTGCAGAAATGAATTTATGGAACGAGGAACGACGACAAAACGACGAGGAAAAACGACAACGGAAAATATGGCCTTGACAACAAATCAGTCAGAAAAAATGAATGATGTTGAACAATGCAAAAAGCCAACATCACGCGGTGTTCCCAGGCGGTCACCCATCCAAGTACTGACCGCGCCCGACGTTGCTTAACTTCGGTGATCGGACGAGAAAATTTTTAAACAAGTTTTAAACAAGTTTTAAAACAAGTTAAACAAGTTTTAAAACAAGTTTTAAACAAGTTTTAAAATAAGTTTTAGCCCTGATGATGCTGTATAAGCGAAACCGGTAGGCTACTAATTACAAAGTAATAAATTATAAGTGATAAGTAAAACAGTACAAGTGTTTATTTCTTTAAAAATATGAATATTTGGAAGTTTTACCAAGCGCCGACGATGGAAAATATCAAATATATTAACAATACCTATTAAAAGGTACTAATAAAAAGGTATTAACGGTACAATTTTTAATAGGTATCTTCACGCCCATATCTCCGAAGCGGTAGGCAGAGGTACAACCAAGGCACCCACGACTAGCCGAAGATACTAAGTCCCACAATGTGATAGGTGGCAAGCCTATCGCCAACCGGGCACATTTCCAATCCCGACCAACATTTTTTTTTAATTAGAAAAATTGGAAAAATCCAATTTTCTTTATGTTGGCCGACCCGGGATTCGAACCCAGGACCTCATGCAGTCAAGTCCAACACCTGGACCGCTAGACCACAGAGGCGATGACTTTTTTTTTTAATAGGTATAAATGTCTCACACATAAAATAGCTATCATTTTTATATGAATTCACAGAATTTAAGTTTACGCCATCTATGAGTTGTCAGTTGCTTTTCATAACTTAGTTACGTTTCAGTAGTAGTTATGAGTTGATAATAGAACTGATAGATGGCAGTATATCATATTAATGTTTTAGGCTATGCGCACACATACAGTATTCTGATTAAGTTGCTTAATGGATTGCAATAATTTTTTTGTATGTTTCTTTAAATTCAATTACTTAATAGGTACATTATAGTGGTACTAAACATAACATAAAATGATGTAGAAAATTCTTATAAACATTAAACAATTATGCAATGCGTGCAAGTAGGTAGTCAACATTAAGGCTAAAACTTTGTAAAAGAACAAAGGTTCCCAAACCTATTTCATATAACGCCGAGTTTGAAAATCAGTTGTTTTGTATCGAACCCCATCCCGCTTTTTCTCGTCAATACGCTCAATAACATATTTTTTCGCCTGGAGTTTAAAAAAAATCATTTTTTCAGGATTCTTACCGCGCTCCCCACTAGGCTTCCAGCGTCCACGAGGGGGGCGTTATCGCCTACTTTGGGAAAGGCTGGTCTAGAACGCCTTTATTCAATAAAACCCTATGAATCGTAATAGCGATGGGGGAGTGATATATACTGCAACTGGGAGTGAGATGTGAAAATGCTAAAATCATTTTTGTTAAATTAAATGTTTTTAGCATTTTCATTTCTCACTTTCATACATAAAATAACTTATTTCAACAATTAAACTTTCCAAATAATAGATTTTCAAAGTTTACAGAACGTGTATTACTGACTCAATACTTCCACAGAGACTGCTACTTGTATTTTCATTACAATTATTGTTTTATTTTCCTTATTATTATAAACGGATCTTATTTTACAACGTTATTAACGTTAGAACGATTTTTATATTAGTTCAGCGAATAGTCGACTATGCAAATGTTGATTCTACCTTTGCCAACGTGAGGCTCTATTAAGTTTTTTGCGTAGTTTAGTTTACCAGCGATTTTAACTATTCAATCTGGAACTTAATATTAGCGAGCACTAAGTCTGTGGTACCAATTTAGATGAGCCTCAACACCATTCTACCAGTTAGAAATTATTTATTATTTAGAAATTATGAACATTTTTTCAGTTTGGATGCCATATAGTAATATTAGCGAGCAGTAGTCAAAAACACGCTATCTAGATATCATATTGATTATAGATATAAAAGAAATCGTGTTAGTGACACTATTTATAACACAAGATTTGGCTGAAAATTGACGGGGAGGTAGCTTCGAACCAGGAGGACATAGGGTACATTTTATCTATTTCAACGACTAGGAAACTAGGAAAAACAACATTTTAATTTTTCCTATACTAAATTAACGGGTGGAACGAAGTTCGCCGGAGCTGCTAGTTATATATAAAAGAAAGTCGTGTTATTTACGCTTTATATAACTAAATAACGGCTGAACCAATAATTTGGATGAAAATGTATTATACATATTTATAAACCATGACATAAGACGAACATACATAGGATACTTTTTATCCCGTTCCACTCCAAGAAAATCAGGAAAAACATTTTATTTTTTTCTATTCAAAATGAACGGCTAGAACGAAGTTCGCCGGAATAGCTAGTATTTGTAAAAACAAAAAACAAGATTTTGACACATAGCAATCAACCACGTTATAATAGTTTATTTATACATTTTACGCTACAGATAGGCCTATCTGGAATCAAAGCCATATACAGTAGTACTATTTAAATTATGCGCTTCGGCTATATTCGTCAAGTTTTAGAAATCCGAATGTATTTTAAAGATATCTATATACAGTTGTTATAACACATAACTAATCATTTCGCTTAAATTTAGATTAGGTCAGCCAATTTCAAAATAAAAGTATAAAGTTTAAAAAGAGTAAAAAGTGTAAAGCCGAGGCGCATAATTTAAATAGTAGTACTGCAGGTAAGATGAACCCTCATCCAACGACGCTCTCTAATTCAAATTTATTTAATGAAAATAGCTAGTTTTACCCGAAGGTAAAACTTAAAAGGGAGGTTTATGATCCTAGTGGTATATACAGATATGTATATCTGAAATAATTACTTATATTCTGCCATAGCGTTTCAACTGCTTAACCGATTTTGATAAATCAGGTATGAATCGTGGAGTTCCCAAATACTTAAAATAAGGCCATATGCACTATAAGCACAAAATATATGTGAGAAATGCCCGTTAAAAATGAAATATCTTAAAAATGTTCAAAAAGAAATATATCAGAAAATAAGTATTGCTTTAATTGAAATACACTAATTAAAATGTAAGAAAATACTATTAACGTTTTTAGTTGAAATGGAGCTTGTCGAAATCTTATTTTTGAATTCATATTACTATATTTATATTAATATTAGCTACTATGATATTAGTATACCTTTAAATTATTATTTTTTATATTTTTGATTTTTTTTACTGAATTTTGTGTTTTAAGAACCGATTCCCCGTTTCTGGGTTAGTAATATGTTAAATTTATATACATAAAAACCGTATGTTATCAGAATCAGATGTTTTAACTCTTGTGTAGGATAACATATATCAGAGTTTAATTATCTAACCCAGGAACTTGTATACCGCAATACCTTACTATACATCGATTACTCGAATTAGTTAACGATATTTCAGCTAGAGAAAACACAAAGAATAATGAAAAAAACGACAATTTGCACTCCGGGAGAACCGGCAGATGTGAACACTTGAATATTAACGTTGTGCATTTTTGATATTTTGGAATAGTTAGGTAAGGATTAATTTTGCATGAATTGCTTTAATTATCAGTATGAAAGTACTATTTTATGTGGTAGAATACAATACCTATTCATTTATTACGCTATCGTACACAAACATGACAACACGAACATTCTCGCAAGGGCCCTGCGCCGTCTTATTCGCTCAAGCGCGCCCTGCGCCGTCTTATTCGCTCAAGTGCCCTGCGCCGTCTTAAGAATTTTCATCTGACGATCTGACGCAAATTTAGAAGTTTTACCCTTTCCAAAAAAGTGCCCATCGAAAGAAGTTTTCACTTCGAAAAATCATGAATAAAAATATGTCAATTAAAAACATAATTATTGTCGCTAAAAGACAGAGCTTCCAGCTGCTGTTGGTCATTTAATGCGCGGGGACAATGACCTTTTGCGGAATATTTACGGGATTATAAGTTGTTTATTTTAAGTCTAATTTTTTATAGCATTTCAGTTAATTATGCAGAACATCCAGCCTTAATTTCGAGCCCTTATTTGAAAATACCTTGCACCTGTATAATAAGTTAAAATCAAAATCTGTCCAACCGTTTTCTGAGATTAACCGGTTAAGAAAAGAGATAAGTAATGCAATAATTACATAATTTTTGAATGAAATGTATTTTTTGAATGCGTGTCAAAACTAGCGCATACATTGATATAACCACAGCGAATTATAATACAAAGGAAACTTTCGCTTTGATATAACATGACTCTTGGGGACTATTCGCACTACATTAATAGGTAATCGTTTATTGAGTAATTAAATTTTGCAACCCCCCTATTAAGTGTGGATCTTTCTAGATCTGAGATAACAACTAAGTTTACTAATTGTCCTAGCCTCCAAATTGGAACATATCAATGAAGAGCACCGATGTTGCAGAAAATGTGGATTTAGGTAACATACTAGCAGATGCTTGCTTTTTACGAGTTGCTTGATAGAGAAGTAGTTTGGCTATGTTATTTAAAAGAGTCCACTGGGAATATTTGAATCAACCCAACAACATAATAAAGTTATACTTAAAGCAAATATTTGTGTATACTACTTGTTCCAGTATAAGTAAAACCCGAGCTAGATTACACAATTATAACTATTTACGGCTTTTACTATTGCGTGAAAAAAACTTTTTAAAACCCATACTTTTACTATCACTTTAAAACATAAATATAATCGCCGCATAACAGCTAGTTGTAGTATTTTTTCACTTTACAAAGCAAAGCGCACAATTATAATAAGTGTTTAGTCTGGCACTGTACACCTTTTGAATCGAAGAATTCACGGAGCGATTTTTACCCGCGCCCGCGGCGTTAATCGTGCGGGCGGCAATCTCCTGCCGCCGCCTCCGCCGGTCGCACGATAATCAACCGCCAAGTTTGCGGGCGATAATTTCAACCGCAGCGACTGCGGGACCGCAAAAATTACCCGCCGAGGGCGCGAGTAAAAATCGCTCCGTGAGTTCTGTCTCTAAAACATTCTAATTTAATAGTTTTAAGATTTTTTATACACGTCAAATATACAACCTGTAACGGTAAATACAACATTACTGCAAAATGTTCTAAGTCACATGATTTTAAACTTTAAAGGTGTATATAAAACATTCAATTTGTCTCATTCCGACACGCTATATTGTTTTTTCTAATTTTCCAAAACTTGACATTGTTTGACTTAGAATGTTTTAGTATTCCTTAGAGATCACTTTAAACATTGTTTGTTTGTTACACTTATGCTTTTGCTATCAATATTCGGTCAATAAAGTCAGCTAATAAAATTATTGATTCTTCCCAAATGTTACGAATTTTCCCTTCATTGTTGGTCCAACATACAAAAATATTTTTAATGTTTAAAACCATCAGTGCGAAAAGACGCCCAAGGTCAAAAAGTCAGAACAAATGCGTGAGTATGTTTTACGCGAGAAAGTAAATCTTTTCACGAAATCAAATGTTAATTCGCTCATTCATACGTCGCGTCGGACAGTTTTGTACATTCCAAATTACTCTATGAGGTACCGATACAAAAAAATATAACACTGAAGCGACACGAAGATTAGTGTAATCTAGTCTACAGTCTATCTAAATGTATAGTCTATGGTCTATCTATATAGTTAGTATAAATAAGCGTATATTTACACATCAAGGTTCGCAGATTCGAGTCTTTTTTTAACACTTCTACAATGATAATACCGCAGTAAAACTGTAAAAAATCGACTTTAACTATTTCATCGATTAATGGTAATTAATAATAAGTAATATTATTTATTTATTTAATATTTATTATACATATATTAAAAAAATACCTCATCGCGGTTTAATTATTCTTGATTCCAAGATGGCTCAAAAACTTTTCAATTCAAGTTACACTTAATAAAGCATAAATTTCCACATACCTGACAACATGGATATCGTCGCAAAGCGAGTATAGGAACAATTTAAAATCGTGGCCTACCTTACCAAAAAAGTACCATTCAAATATGATCGCGTAACATACCTACGAAAAACGTGACTATTAATAACCTTTTTGGAGTCAAACAATGTCGACTTTATAAGGGTACAATTTAAAAAACCGTGGGTTTTTCTGATGGTAACAGACAATAGTCGATTATAGACACCATCAATATTACTAAAGCTTCGCTATTTAGCAGGGATCTTAAGCTATTCATGTTTATTATTTTTGGCATGGATTAGGATATTGGAGAATACTGACGATGTAGTGGCAGGAATAAATACAGAATTGGTGTCGTTTCGAACGCTTCCAATTAAGTACATCATCATCCTATAATTAATATTTTTAATAACCCCCGATATAAGCCATATGTAATGTGACTAAGAACATACACATACACGTGTTATAACATCCCTCGTTTTCCGTCAGGGGTTGAAAAATGGTTAGAATTGAGATAAAATTATACAATTTGTCGTAATAGTATGAGATCTTATTACATTTTTTCATTTTAATTTGCAAATACTTTTGTTAAGTGATGACGACACTTTTAATTATTTAAAAAAAAAGAACCCGCTGAGTTTTTTTTGCGAATAATTTAATGTGTTTTGATTACATGTCGTGTTTTAATATTTTTTATAAAAACAGAAGCAAATTCAACTGGTAATTTTATTTTAACTAGTTTAATTTTAGGTAATAGTCTATTTACATTAAAAAAAGTAAGCACATCTAAACCCAAAGCTGTGTTTACTGTGGTCACGGTAATTACTATATGAGAGGTAATTAAGAATAACTTTGATGTTAATACAGTACCAATTGTAAATGTAGGAATTAGCACCTTGAGGTGTATTATTTTAATTTAAAACTTAATATATGTACACTTATCATTAGCAGTTTGTGTGATATACGCTAAGTAATTTTCTTTAATACCTTTTAAGCTTCTTGTTAACTTCACTAATAAGTGTTATTTTATGGTTTAAATTTTGTTTCTAAAAGAAATGCTGACTAACCGACAAACTAGTTACAGATATTACGTA